>JASAMX010007229.1:0-14712 GCA_030248175.1 Microlaimidae sp. YZB2_3
AAGTTCCCAGCAATACGTAACTGAACGAGGTACGACAAATACGTATTGCTATTTGGAAAAAATATTTTTCACAGTTTAGTGATTTTATGAAAATTTTAATCTTTAGCAGAAAAAACTGAATTTTGAAATTAATACAAAAACATAACATTTTCTTTGCTGAGGCTCTGTTTTTAAACTCGGGAATTATTTTTAACAAAGCCGCACAAACATTTAAGTAAATAAAAACAGTGATGAAATATTTTTTTAAATTTTTAAAAATTTTTTTTGTTTTTTCACTTTTTTGTCTCAATAATAAATTTTACATTTTTGTAAAATGCCCCATATGACAAGTAATTTATTTTAAATGCCGTTTTTATATGTTTTTGAAGTTAAAACACACTTTTAGAAGTTGTTATTAAATTTTAAGTGATTTTCATGGTGTTTTTTTTTGGAAAAAGTCTTAATAGTCTTAATAGTCTAAATAGTCAAGTCTTAATAGTGTAGGATGTTTATTTTCATGCATGTAGCTCTAAAGGGTCAAAAATACCGATATTCCAAACACAGCATAGGTGAATTCGTTTTCGAGAAAAAAAATTAAAATTTTTAAAATTTAATTATTTTTCAAATTTTAACGGTAAAATAGGTTAAAGGAAAAAGGGACACGCAGGTGAGAAAGGAAAAAAAAAGAAAAAAGGAGAAAAAAAGAGAAAAACAAGGAAAAAAAGGACAAAAGGGGAAATTTAAGTAAAAATAGGTCTAAAATGGCTTTAAAAACATTGAAATAGGCTAAAAACTGCCAAAAATTAGCGATGATGGCGTCATAATAGGTCAAAAATTATGTCGTAATTTTTGGGTACTTTTTCATTTTTGAGCGGGGGGGGGGGAACGGAAAATCCTCTAATAAATGGGGGGGCATTTCCAGATCGTGCACAGGTATGTTTATTCAATGATAATATAATTATTTGCATACCGTGCACAGGTGTGTTTATTCAATTGATAATATTAATATAATACAAACCATTGTGTAAAAGGCTGGTAGAACACTTATACAAAACTGCAAAACAAAAAGGGCTTAAGATAAAACAACAACGTACGCTGTCCAACTGCCTTGTAATCTTCCAACTGATATTGCAATTTGCTTTTAAGAACGCAAAAATCGGTAAATAATTCATAGGCTCGAGCAGTGTCAGAACAGTAATATATCCGCTTCAACATTTTTATAATCTAAATAAAACATTAAAATAAAAAAAATATTATAATATATCAGACCTGTGCACTGCCCCCTGGGGATTTATAGGGGGGAGGGGCAATTCTAAACGGGGGACACGGGGGGGCAATTTGTTTGAAACGGGGGGGCAAGCAGGGTTGAAATAAAAAAGAAAGAAAAAAAAGGAAAATGGGAGAAAAGGAACAAAAAAACAATAATAAGGTGAAAAAATAGGTCTAAAATGGCTTAAAATTCATTGAAATAGGCTAAAAACTGCAAAATTTCGCGATGATGGTGTCATAATAGGTAAAAATGGCGTCATATTTTTGGATACTTTTTCATTTTTCCGTGGGGGGTAATAAAGCGGGGGGGGGGGCAATAAAACGGGGGGGGGCAGGGGCGTAGCAAGGATTTTGGAAAGGGGGGTTGTACTCCATACAAATTTTTTGAAAGGGGGTTGTAGAAGGTTGTACTCCGAATTTTCAAAATACCATAAAAAAATTAAAAGGGGTAAAAAAATTTTGCGCTTCGCGCTAAGTGATTCTTTTTGCTGTTATTTGCATTGTTTTTTAAATTAAACTTGAAAAATTTTAGGTTTAAAAAGGCATAACATTAAAAAACGTGCGACAGCACAAAAAAATTTGCAAAAATTGTCTTTGAAATTAATTAAAAACCACTTAAAAGTTGTAAAAAAGCATATAGGTGTTGAGCGCTGAGTGGAGCGAAGCGCGAGAAAATTTTTTAAAATTTGTTCTTTTAAGACCCCCAAATTTTTACCTCAGCCAGCCCAAAAGGGGGGGGTTACAACCCCCATAACCCCCCTGGCTACGCCCTTGGGGGGGGGGGGAAATCTTCCAATAAAGCGGGGAGGCATTTTCAAATCATGCACAGGTCTGTAATATATTATGTTTATTGTTTATGTAAAATTATTGAATGGGTTTGCTCTTTGATTTCATTTAAATTATTATGTTATGATTTATAAAGTGCAGCATGTCACTAAACTATATATATAGCTAAAAGATTTACAGATATGCCGCTGTGGACGGTCTAAATCATACGTAAGAAAAGGAGCAGGGTGTGGTCCACCCCCTCCTAGCCTCAAAATTTTGGGACCCCCCTAGACAAAAATCTAGGGGTCCGTCCTCTCCCCCAAAATTTCCGAATTTTTTACCTCTGACCCCCCTCTAGGATTTGAAATCTTACCCCCTTCCCTCCCCTCTTGGGAAAATTTTAGGTACCGTCTTTATACTAAATTTTCCTTCAAAAACGTGAATTTTTAACACATATTCATGTTTTTACACCCTGTTTACACCAGAATATTGCTTTTTATTCAATAAAATGTAGTGTTATCCTATAAAAAGAACAATTATTAATTATTATTATGGTTTAAAACTGTTTTGCTTTGGACACCGGACCCTCCTGACCCCCCTATAGATTTCAAAATTTTGCACCCCAGGCCGACCCCCCCTAAAAAGCTAGGGGGATTCGGACCCCCCTCCTAGAATTCAAAATTTGATTTACCCCAGGTAACCACACCCCTCCCTCCTCCCTAACTTCCCGAACACCTATGGTCAAAATATGCCCTCGGCCTTTCACCCAAATATTAACGGCTGTGCCCACCCCTCCCCCCTCCCTTTTTTACCTATGATGACATAATCAAGAAATTCTTGCAGTTTTTAGCCTTATTTGATGTATTTTAAGCCATTTTAGACCTATATTTACTTAAATTTTACTTTTTTTTCCTTTTTTTCTGCTTCCCGTCCCCTAGTTTTATAAAATTGCTCCCCATGCCCCCTATTTGGGAATTGCTCCCTCTCAATAAAACCCCCGAGGGCAGTGCGCATGTATCCTAAGGTGGGTTGGGGGAGACGGCATGGGCATGACTATAATCTAAGGCAAACTGGAGGAACCTTCCCCCAAGGTCGGTTTTAAATAAGCGCTAAAGCTGGATAGAATGCAAATCCCTCCAAATAAGCACTATTTATAAATGAACACGGTCATCAGAGCTAGGAAATGTCTTTATCCAGGGTAAATGCCATTTCAAAATCTAGGAATTGGCCCTAGGAAGGGGGGTTCAAACTTTTTGGCAGTTTAGAAGTGGTCAACCTTGGATAAATAAGTTTGACATGAAAGAGGGTCTAATTTTCAAAGCAAAACCTTTCTAATTTTCTAACTATTTTGTTGTTTTAAAAGATAATAAAACTCATTTTCAGGTCCACACAATGGCGTAGCCAGGTCGGCGGCGGCTCTCCCCCCCTCTAAAAAATCGGGTGAAGCCGGATTTTTTTGTGAGGGGGGAACCCTTCCATTTTTTGAAATTTGGGAGAAATTTTTTTTCTTTTTATATACAAATTCAGAAACATTTCCAATGCGTTCCAATTTTTCCTGCTACTCGGGAAGTGTTCATAAAGTATTTTGTTAGTTTTTTTTTTAATTTCAAAGGATTGTAGGACTCAATACATAGCTAAGGCATGTGCCTTTGCGTAGATATTTTTTGGGGGGACAGAGGGGTCCACCCCTCCCTAGAGCCAAAATTTTGAACCCCCCCCCCCTAGAAAAAATCCAGCCCCCCCAAAGCTCGACAGCGGTCCAGCCTGACCCCCCTAGCGAGGCTGACCCCCCGACCAATTTGGAAGCATTTTTTTTACTGTCAAAAACACGGTTTTTTAGTTAAAAAGCAGTGTTTAAAATACACTTTTTAGGCCTAAATAGGCGGTTTTAGTACATTAAAATTTGAGTTAAAACTTTTTTGTTACAAAAATGGACCTCCTGACCCCCCCAATAAATTTGAAATCGTGCACCCAGGGTCGACCCCCCTAAAAAGCCAGGGGGGTCTGGACCCTCCCCTAAAAAATTTTGGCCTTCCACCTGGACCCGGGGGTGGACTTCCCCCCCCCCCCCAGCGGACTCAACCAAAAACATCTATGTGCCTTTTCCTCAGATATTGAATGGCAATACTGTATAGTTGTTAAAACTCATATATTATAAGATATGTAGGTTTGATAATGGCTGTTTAAAACCCCTTAACAACGGTTTACACTGGTGGAGTTGTTTACCTTTCCACCCCCCCCCTCATGGCGAAGCGTGGGATTGGCATTTTGTAAAGATTTTTTTTTTACTTTTTAAATATTTAGTTATAAAAATTTAATACAAATCTTAGTGCATTCTAAAATCAGAAATTAATCAATATAAAAAATTTTCCCATTAGACGGGAAGATCTGATTTTTACAGTAAAATTAATATTATCAGAAATATTTTTTGTTATTATAACTTACACAATACTCATTCGCAAAATTTAAAGACATCAGAAAATAGATAGTTGTGTTATATATACAATTTCATCACCTGATACTTTTAAAAATCAGACATAATTGTGCAGAAATTAAAAGTAAAGTGTACATTCACGCAAACACCAGGGGACAATTCTTAAGCAGTTTTTAGTGCATATTTAAAATTTTCACCTCTGGCCGCTGGGGAACACTCCCAGACCCCACAACCGACGCTTTGTGTTGGCTGGTGCCACTAGGCGGCACAGGTCACGGCACTTTGCGCCACTTATGTGACACTTTTTCTCCTCCACAGACCCACTACCCCCCAAATGAAATCCTAGCTACGCCACTGGGTCCATATAATTGTTTTTAGCAATAAAAAGCTAAAAAATGCAATAAAAAAGGGTATATTATCAAGTTTTTTCCACCAAACTCTTCCCTTCTCTTCACCTAAAATCAAGGGGACCTCTCCATCTTCTTGATACTAAAAACAAAAATAAAATGGATTTTTTGGGAAGAAAGCCCCCATAATGTTCAAGGGCATTTTTAAGCAGAAGAAGAACCCCCTTTCAAATAACAAGTATTATGCTCCTAATAGGCAACTGGACAAAAAACCGCATATTAAAGTGGTGGTTGTAAAGATACAAATGCAAAGACAAACAATGCGGCTAGAATTTACTTTTGAAATAAACCAGTAGTGTGTTAAAAAGAATGCGTTCCTTACATTTTTTAAAGTTAAAAAGACCACCTGCTAAAGCGGGTTTAAAAACCCCCCAGGAAGCAGGGGTGGGATCAGGAGGAATGTCCTCACCCCCTGTCGTTTTTTTAACAAGCACTGGATAGAATGGATTTTTGGCTGAATGACGCGCAGTTCCCCTTCCCCTGTTAAAAATCCTGAATACGGCCATGTCTTCTTCCTCTGTTAGTTAGTTAGCAAAGCCAGTTTTTTCTCAGGTGATTTCCTCCAGAAATGCTGCTGCCTTTGCGGGTTAAAGCCATAGATTTTCTACTTTTAATGTGGTAGGATTTTTGGTGCAGCTGAAAAGGTGGTGGTAATCATGAGGTTTTTGGTTGCATTTTGGATATTCATTTTTAATTAGAGTTTATTCTTGATTTGTATGAATTCAGATGATGACAAAATCTGGATCTTAGTTGTGACAGGAGTGTTCTTGATTTTCTTGGAAGGTGTTGTTCACTTTAGTGTATTTCATGGGGTTTGCTTTTTAGTAGAGGATTAGGTTGGAGTTGAGATAGAGATTCTTTTACAAAATAGGTGTAAACGTTAGTCTGGATAGCTTTTTTGATGAGAGTTTGGTTGAAGAAACTTTCTGCTATTGGACCATATTTTGATTGGAGGGTGTGTTTCATTTCTCTTGGCCTAAACTTGTTTGCTGTGATTTTGTTGGATGGGTGAGTCTGTTGCATAGTCTTGGCAAGAAATTGTGTTGCAAAGAGAGATGTGTGGTTTTCAATTGGTAGTACTTACTTTAGTTTCTTGATGAAGATGATCTAGTGAAGCCATTTTGTGGCAACCAGTTGCTATCCTGAGGGCTGAGTTTTGTGTTGATTGGAGTTTTTGATAATGGGATTTAGAGAGGTTTGGTGACCATATTGGTGTTCCATAGTTGAGGATGGGTTGCCCTATAGCTTTGTATGAGGCTACTATTGTTTCTTTTTGTTGTTCCCAACTGATCCCATCAAGGGCTTTAAGCATACATGGGCACGGGGGGGGGGGGGTTGGGGGGGGGGTTACCCCCCCCCAAATTCTGAGAAGAGGGGTTTAACGTTAACCCCCCCCCACTTAGAAGTGGGGGGGGAGAAAAGGTTAACCCCTCCCCCCAATTTTGGAAAAAATGAAGAAAAAAAATGTCTTTAAAATGACTTCTTACTGCCTCCAAACTTAAGTTTTGAGGTCAAAATGAATGTTTTAAGCAATAAAAAGCTCAAAAATGCAATAAAAAGGGCTTTTTGACCTAAAATTAGCGTTTTTTACCTATTTTTTCTTCAAAATCGAAAAACGATATGGGTAAAATGCACTCCAGAAAAAAAACAATATGGGTATTTTGCCTTTCTCGGATTTTAACCCCCCCCCCTAATTTGGGGTTTAACCCCCCCCACTCCGGACCAACTTGCCCATGTATGGCTTTGAGGATGCTATTGTGCCTAGATGCCTTGTTTTTGATGGTGGTGATGTGGTTGTTGAAGGTTTGTTTTGGATCAAAAGTGACACCTAGGATTATGGGGTTTTTGTTGAGCAGTAGAATAAATGTTGGTTTTGTATGGTCACTTTTGGATGGTAGTTGTATTGATTAGTTCTGAATAAAGGGTTTTTTAGTGTATGAAAGAGAGTACAATACAGCTAGCGCCAATTATATAAAAGGAAAAAATTGAGAAACAGCGAGTGACTAGTACATTTTATGGTTTAAAATGTTTTAAATATTGATTGGTTTAATATCTCGACTTCTACCCTTTAAAATTTCTTAATTATTTCTTACTGTTACAAAAGCAAAAACATTTTTTGAGGATTTTTGATTTTTTTGCCGCTTTGAAAGCGCTGCTGGAGCGCTTGTTCCCCACATTTTTAATGTTTCATTACAAAATATGCTTTATTTAAAAGTTTGAAATGGACTTTATAAAATTAATTTTAAAATTTTGAATAATTTTACAATCAAAACATTAAGAAAACCCTCTATGTAGGTTGGAAATTAGTTTCAAAGCAATAATTTCAACTTTATTTTTTGCTAATTCAAAATCATTGTTCATGAAAATACTATTTTAGTCATGCTTTCTAACTATTGTGATGTTTAATCAAAAAAACAAAACTTATTTAGTACAAACTAAAATATTAAAGCTCTTTAACCAAGTGAAAATATCATTGTGCAGCAATTTTAATTAAGCATAGGTTTAAACTAAAAAAAACTAAGAACACTACGATTTTTTTCAAATTTTTTTTTCTTTTTGTACCCTCTCTTGTACAGTAAAAAAACTTATTCAGAACTAGTCTATTCTTGTGAGGATGGAGGAAAGTGTAGTAACTATTGATTTTTCTGTTGATAATTTGAGGTGGTTGAGATCCAGGTATTGATTTAGAGTGTTGAGATAGTTGGTGAGATTAGTTTCCATATTAGCTATCTTGTTTTCAGTGGAGTAGACTGTGTTGTTGTCAGCGTAGGAGGTTGATTTTGACACAGGCAGGTGGGGGAGGTATGTCTGATATGTAGAAATTAAAGAGAGTTGGTGAAATGACTGAGCCTTGAGGCACACCTGTTTGTGCTACCCTGGGTTTAGAGATTGAATCTTTAAAAGAAATTTTGTTGATTCTGTCCCTGAGATAACCACTTAGCCATCTGATTAGATAGGCTGGAAGTGTGCTATTTACTACCTTGCTGATTAAAATTTCTATGCTGGTGTCAAAGGCATTGGTAAGGTCCAAGGCTGCTACTATTGTTCATTTGGGTGAAGCTTTTTGGTTGAAACCAGTTGCTATTTTGTTGGTAAGTTGAAAGAGCGCTGCGCAGTAGTTTTCAGCACAGCACATTCTTGGTAACTCAATGGCATCTCAAATTCAATCAAAAGCATGGGTGGGCAGGGGGGCCCAAGGAGGTTATACCCCCCCACCCCCCCCCCCCCCCCCCCCCCCCACCCAAGCCCCAAAAAAACCCCCCCCCCCCCCCCCTAAAATCTCAATTATACCTGACATCCCCCCCCCCCCCCTTAAATTTTGGGTACCCCAGACACCCCTTCTAAAATTTGGGGGGTCCCAGTTCCATTACTAAAAACGCTAAAAATGGGGTATTTAAGGTATACCTAAAAAAAAATTTTGGAACACACCCTTCCCAAATTTTGGGGGTCAGGTATACCCTCCAAAGGTGGGCAAGGGGGGGTTGGGGGAAGGGTGTTTGTGTTATACCCCCAAAAATCCCAACTATAGCCGACAGGCGACACCCCCCTTAAAATTTGGGGGTACCCTAGACCAGTGGCGTGCCCAGGGGGGGCGGGGGGGGGGCGCCCCCCCCCCCCGAAATCCGGCGAAGCCGGATTTTTTCATAAGGGGGGACCCTTACGTTTTTTGAATTTTGGGAGAGAAAATTTTTTGCTTAAATATTAATACAGAAACTTTCCTGATGCCTTCCAAAAGCATATTAATAGTCCAAAAACCAAATTTTCCCGCTTCGCGGGTAGTTTAAATTGACAATTTATCTCAGTTTTTCAATTTCAAATCAATTTTGCCGCTCAATAGTTTAAAATCCAAGAAACGCAAAACACCCATATCGTTTTTTTCTGGAGTGTATTTTACCCATATCGTTTTTCAATTTTGAAGGAAAAATAGGTAAAAAACGCTAATTTTAGGTCAAAAAGCCCTTTATATAGCATTTTTGAGCTTTTTATTGCTTAAAACATTCATTTTGACCTCAAAACTTAAGCTTGGAGGCAGTTAGAAATCATTTTAAAGACTTTTTTTTTCATTTTTCCAAAATTGGGGGGTTAACCTTTTCTCCGCCTCCACTTCTGAGTGGGGAAGGGGAGTTAAACCCCCCTTCTCAGAATTTGGGGGGGTTAACTAACCCCCCAAACCCCTCCCCCATGCTCATGTATGCCCTAGACACCCCCCCTTAAATTTGGAGGGTCCCATCCCAGTACTAAAAACGCTAAAAATGGGGTATTTGAGATATACCCCCAAAAAAAATTTTTGGGACACCAACCTCCAAATTTTGGGGGTTGGGTATACCCCCCAAAATCCGGGAGGCTGCCTACCTATGTACCCCCCCCCAAAAAAAATCGGGGAGGTGGAGGTTGCCCACCTATGGTCAAAAGCAAAGCGGGTCAGAAACATAATGGGTCAGGAGCAGAGTGATGAGAGCATGTATAAAAGCCGCTTCTAGAATTTTGGCTGTATGCAGCTTTTGCTAATGCCTAAAATTAAGGTACCTACTAACTAACCTTATCGCATTGACCATGCAGGTCCAACTTCAATTTGTTCCAATTTATTTCTCCTGGGGCCCCATTCATCTTTCTAAAATACAAAATAAAATATATCAGAAGTTGTGTTTTGTTTTTGCAGAAGTAATTACTTTTTTAATTTTTTAGGGTTGTCTTAACAAACTTAGTAGTCTAGTGCAGCCAGAATGAACCTAGAGAAGCCGACGAATCTTGCCAAAGGTGCACAAGTGGGAGAAGGGGGGTGAATTCAAAGGTGGTCAGGGGGGAAAGGTTTAGGGGTTATACTATACCCATAGGTGGTCAGGGCAGGGGGTTGTGGGTTATAATCCCAAAAAAATTCCTATTATTGCCAACACCTCCTGCAGCAGGGGGCCCTGTCCTCTAAAATTTGGGGGTACCCTGGACAGTTAACCCCGCCAACCCCCCCCCCCCCCCCGTAGGTGAGAACGGTCTGGGAAGCTAGGGGGGTGAATACCCAGGGTAAATCAAATTTTGAATTCTAGGAGGGGGTCCCAGGGCATACATGGGCACAGACACAAATGAGTTTGAACTGCCTCCAAACCATAGGTGGGCAGGGGGGTTATGACCAATACCCCCAAAATTTTGGATTTTGCTGACCTTCCCCCCTAAATCTGGGGTACCCAGGGACCCCCCCAAATTTGCCTCCAGGAAAAATTTTTTTTTAATTTTCTTATACTTTAAAAAAATGGATTGTTACAGCTAAAATGTCATAAAATGAGAAAAATGACATTTAAAATGTTTTTTTTTAAATTTAATTTCATTTACTAAACTTTATGTACTAATTACTAATCTACTTTATTACATTATGTATATAATTTTTATATATAGCGTCATGCATTTAATTTTGGCACTTTTTCAAGTTTTGATTACATATCTTATGATAACTTGGTCCCAAATTTGAATTGAGAAGTGATTGATAGCTCGTTAGAAACTAGATGAATGGGCAAAAAAAGGACAGTACAGTCATAACATCATCTACCAATTTTTTCGTTGTCTGTAGTAACTTCTTGAAGGAAAATGGGCAAAAGGTGCATTAAATTTTGGCACTTTCAAAAACGCATTTAATTTCGACACTTTAATTTAGTTTTCAATTTTTCACTCAGACAAAACAAATTAGAGTAAAAATAACCAATATGGCAGTAAATGTAGCAGTCAATTTTCAAATAAGCCTTTAAACATTAATATTGACCTAAAAACAAGAAAGTTATAGCCTGAAGAAAAAAGAACCGAAATTAAATGCTCCAAACAAATTTTCCAAAGTGGCAATTTCCAATATTGTCCCTTATAAAACGAAATTTATGTAAATGTTTTATGTTGATTGTTATGCATATCACTGTGTTCAGAATAAGAAAAATAAGAAAATACACAACTTTGTAATATAAAACTTTTTGATCAAACAAAACTGAAATAAATTATGGTCAAAAAACGGTTTTAAAAATGTCCAAAAAGTGCCGAAATTATATGCATTACCCTATATGTATATAATCATTATATATATAATATATATATATATGCACACCTGTGCACTGCCCCCCCCCCCCCGGGGTTTAAACAGGGGGGGACAATTCTAAAACAGGGGAGGGCACGGGGGGCAACTTTTTTGAAAGAGGAGGGGGGCAATAAAACGGGGGGGCAAAAGCAGGGGGGAAAAACAGAAAAAAAAGGAAAAGGGAAAAAAGGGACAAAAAAACGAAAAAAAGGTAAAAATAGGTCTAAAATAGCTTAAAATGCATTGAAATAGGCTAAAAACTTCACAAATTTTGCAATGATGGCGTCATAATAGGTAAAAAAAATGGCGTCATAATAGGTAAAAAATGGCGTCATAATTTTTGGGTACTTTTTCATTTTTCTGGGGGGAGGGCAATAAAACGGGGGAGGGCAAATCCTCCAATAAAGCGGGGGGCATTTTCAAACCATGCACAGGTCTGTATATGTATACATCTGGGTGTAGCCAAGATTTCAGAAAGGGGGTCCAGCCCTGAAGTAAAAGGGCTAAAAAATTTTTCTGCAATTCGCGCAAAGTGTTTATTACCATGTTCATGTCATATACTTCATTATTTTTCCTATTATTCAATAAAAATAAGTCTATAAAACAAAGAAAAAATTTTTTACAAACAATTTGATACCTTAAAATTTTTGGTTTCCAAAACATTACAACTGAAAAATGAGTACATTGAATTACATCTGAGCAATGCAAAGTACCAGAAAATGTTTTTAAAATTACTTCTAACCTTTAAATTTTTTATACCACTATATAACAATCTAAAGGGGGGAGGTCCAGAGGTCCAGCGTGGTCTTATCAAGATTAAAAAACAAAGTAACACAAATTTGGACATGGAGACCAATTAAAACATTAAGAATGGGGCGGGTCTAGCGTGGTCATACCAAGATCACAAAAAATAGTAATACAAATTTGAAAGTGGAGACTATATAATTAATGGAGCGCTGAGCAAAACCCAAGAAATTTTTTGAAAATGGTTGTTCTAGACCCCCCAAATTTTGGGGGCGTCAAGTAAATTTTTGGGTCGTCAAGTTGGCACACACTTGGCACACACTTAGCACACACTTGGCACACACTTTGAAAATATTGCAATTTTTTAACTTTTAAGTTGAAATTAAGCTATAAAAAGTAGAATTGTATGTTATTTTACTTATTTTTAGAAGATTTATTAAAAATAACCTTTAAAAACTTTACAAAATCATAAGTTTTTATGACTAGTTAAGTGTGTGCTCGCTGTGTGCTAAGTGTGTGCTGGCCGAAACCTTGAAATGCTTGCCAAATTATAGGCTTTAACACAAAACACAAGAAAAATGCACTAATACATGGAATTAGATGTTGTCCTACTAATTATTAAGAGTTTATATAAATAAATCTTAAAAAACCTTTAAAATAGATGTATTAAACTCATTGGTGTTCTTACTGTGAGCTAAGTGTGTGTTGCCGGTGTTTGGTGTTATTTTGTATGTACAGCAAAAAAACAGCACGCTATAAAGATACCATAATTTTGTTTGAAATGATGAGCGATTAATGAAAAAACTAACGTATTCCAATTTACCTTTTGTGTTGCAAAAAAGCAACAAACGCCAAATTTTTAGTATTTTTATCAAAATGATAAAGTAAATATTTTTTAAATTTGAATAGAAATTATTTAAAGATAATGTAAAGTATTACAGACATGTGCACTGCCCCCCCGGGGTTAAAACGGGAGGGGCAATTCCAAAATGGGGGGGCACGGGGGGGCAACTTTTTGGAAACGAGGGGGGGCAATAAAATGGGGGGGCAAGCAGGAGGGAAAGAAAAAAAAAGAGAAAAAAAGGAGAAAAAAAGAAGGGAAAAAGGGAAAAAAGGGACAAAAAAAGCGGAAATAAGGTAAAAATAGGTCTAAAATGGCTTAAAATACATTGAAATAGGCTAGAAACTGCAAAAAATTCGCGATGACGGCGTCATCATAGGTCAAAAATGGCGTCATATTTTTAGGGTACTTTTTCATTTTTTTGGCGGGGGGGGGGGGGGGGGCAATAAAACGGGGGGGGGGGCAAATACTCCAATAAAACGGGGGGGCGTTTTCAGGCCGTGCACAGGTCTGGTATTGTGTTACAATTTTTTTTTTGTTTTATTTCATTAAATGATTTATGCTCTTCTTTTGATGTTTGCGTCAACGTTCAAATTAGTTTTTTATCCATTTGAATTACATATATTTTTTTATTTACGTTTGTTTTTATGTATGTGTATGCGTCACAATTTTTTGACTGTTTTGATGTATGCGTCAAAATGAATTCCCCCTTTTTGACTAATTGTTTGTATTGCATTTAAGCTTTAAATAATTTCTCTTCAAATTTAAAAATTATTTACTTTATCATTTTGATAAAAATACCAAAAATTTAGCGTTCGTTGCTTTTTTGCAACACAAAAGGTAAATTGGAATACGTTAGTTTTTCCATTCATCGCTCATTATTTTAAACAAAATTACGGTATCTTTATAGCGTGCTGTTTGTTTGCTGTACGTACGAAATAACACCAAACACCGCTAGCACACACCAGGGACGTAGCCAGAGTTTCATTTGGGGGGGGGGCGGATTTTAGTACAAAAAAAAATTTCGGGGGGGGGGGCGGAGCCCCCCCTTAATTTTTTACCAAAAAATTATCTTCATAATTCTCTTAATTTTTTACAACCTATTATTTAATGTTTTTAGCGGTAAAAACATGTTTTCTTAGTTAAAAATTACATAAGCACACATTGGCAGAGCCTGGATTTCACAAAAAAAGGAATTTAGAGACGTTAGTTTCGGACCCCTTGGCTAAACCCACATTGTAAACCAAAGCACATGAGCAGCATCTCGGCTCCATGTTTTCTAGGGTACCTACCTATATGAAAAAAATCTGAGACAATGCTATAGGCGGCAGGAAAATTTAGGAGGGGGGAGGTACATAAATTAACCAATATGATTGTTTGTTTTGCTTTCTGTGTAGTACTTATTACTTATAAAAATTATTGTACTAACTTTGAAATAACATTAGCATCAGGCAACATAAATAACGAGATATATATGTATGTATACTATAGAAAGTGACCAAATTTTTGGTTTTTGGGGTCCGTTGGGGTACTAAAATTATTTTAAATTTTGGCGCCGAGCGATTAGCGAGGCGCTAGAAAATTTTGAATTTTTAGCCTCTGAAAACCCCCAAATTTTAGTATCTGGCGACTATTGCGGGGGGGGGGGCGGCCGCCCCCTCCCCCGCCCAACCACTATCCTTATTTTTCCCCCTGTCCGACCGTTTCGGGGGGGGGGGGGGCCGCCCCCCCCCCCCTGGCTACGTCCCTGGCACACACTTAGCTCACAGTAAAAACACTGATGAGTTTAATACATCTATTTTCAGGGACGTAGCCAGAGTTTCATTTTGGGGGGGGCGGATTTTAGTACAAAAAAAAATTTCGGGGGGGGGCTCCGCCCCCCCCCCCCCCCTAATTTTTTTTTGGGGGGGGGGGGGGGGCGGAGCCCCACTTAATTTTTAAAAACGGTAAAAAAGCACAGATAAACGTAGATAAAGCTGTATAATACATTGTTTTTGGCCTAATAACGTATTACCTAATGTTTTTAGCGGTAAAAACATGTATTAGTTGAAAATTTACATAAGCACACATTGGGCAGAGCCTGGATTTTACAAAAAAGGAATTTAGAGACGTTAGTTTCAGACCCCTTGGCTAAACCCACATTGTAAACCAAAGCACATGAGCAGCATCTCGGATTTTTTCGACATAAGTATACGTAAACTGAACGAAGTACAATGACAGA
>JASAMX010007230.1:0-16360 GCA_030248175.1 Microlaimidae sp. YZB2_3
TTCAGATCATTGTCAAATAATTTCCAAAAAAGCATTGCAAACATCTGCCCTAATTTTCAGAACTTTGAATTCCAATTTAATTTCCAACTTGTTACGCGCATATACTGTGTAGGTAAGGCCTCAGTTAAATATCCAAGTGTAATATGGAACCCGTATTTGCAGAAGGATAATGACTTGTTAGAACGTGTTCAGAGAAATTTTACTCAAAGGTTGTTTCGCAGGTGTCATATGCCTTACATTAAATATGACAAAAGGCTAAAATTTTTAAAGTTACCAAAACTTAAAGAAAGAGGAGATCAATTTGACCTTTATGAATGTTACAAAATAATTCATGGTAAAACTAATCTAAATGTTAGAGATTTTTTTATTATAAATATTAATTTAACAAGAGGTCATTCATGTAAGATCAAGGTGCAAAAAATAGAATTAACACAAGAAAATATTTTTTTCTAATAGAGTTGTATTTAAATGGAACCATTTAAAAGAAAAACAGGTCTCAGCCTCTTCAATAGTTGCTTTCAGAAATAGTTTTAGTGTTTAATTGATTCAAATTAGTGCTAACCATTGTAATCCTTTGAGTCATTTTCTAGTATATCATTTTGTTTCAGTTTGTTTGCGGCCGTAATCGGCTTGGCCTATACTTCAATTAATCGTTATTACTATAAACACAGCTGATAGTAAATTCAAAACAGTGATTATAAAAATATATCAATATGCCTATTTGTGTTTGTTTACTAGAATAAACTATTTGATTTGATTTGATTTGATATTCATAGGGGGCGAATCCTTCATGTCTGATCGTCTATGAAGAATTCGCCCCCTTTTGCCTATCAAATGCATTGAAAAAAACGAAAAATTTACATTCTATACTTATAAAACAATTTAGTTGGAGCACATCCGTTAGTTATAGCTTGTAATGTGCTTGTCGTGTGTTACGTGACGAATAAGTGTAACAAGTTTTTAGCGGATTTTGAAAGTTTTACAACTGCATTACAAAAAAAACTATTAAAGGTTTTGTTGATTTTCGATGACGCCATCAACAACGGTTAACCGCGCAGTGACTTAACCCATTTAATATAAGGGAAAAAATAATTTAAATCGTGCTCATTAGATTCAACTATTAAAAGAATAGTTTCTGCCACCTTATAAATGAGTATCTTAAAATTTATTTAATCTTGAACTATGTTTTTTGTGACTAATTGTTTTTTAATTATTTTTTTTAAATAGTTAACAAAAATTTTTTCAATATAAGGCATTACTCTTTCAAAAAATAACACACGAATAAAAGATAGCTTCAGGGTTCCTTGGAATTAGTTTTCTTTCAACCCTCCTTATATCATGCTCGTACTGTAGTTCCCGTCATTCAAATGGGAGGGAGCTCTGGCCGGAGCTCAGCTCCCTAATTGAGTGATTTTAGGCCTATTTAAGCTTGAAAACATTTTAAATAAATTTATATGCTGTTAAAACTATTTTTATGGTGCTAAATAAGTTTAAAAAAATTCAGCTCACAAAAAATTTTCACAAAATAATTTATGGCATCAATCTTTCATTAATTAATTAAAAATGAAATTAATACAAAAATAGAGCTCCGGAGTCCAGGGGTTGCTGCAAAGCTCCAGAAACGGAGCTTCGAGGAATATCACTATTGGGGATGCTTCGGTCCGGAGCCTCAAAAACAGAGGCTTCGCTTCAGCTTAATTAACTTTTAAATAACTTTTCAGTTGTTTTATTAGCATTTTTATTTGTATTTTATATTGTTTTAAATGCTCCGGAGTTCCGAAAAACAAGCTCTTGTGGGCAGCCCAGAGCTTGGAAGATCATCCTTAGATCAAGTCGCATATTTGTCGTTTATTTTTATGATATAAATTTCGGTGAAACTAAAGTAAAGCTAAATTAAATCTGAATAACGATTAAACGGATGTGACTGAGTCGTCCAACAAAATTTATCAAAAAAACACAGAATATAATGTAATAATTCTCAAAAGTTAAATCATAATCTTATTAATTCTGTAATATTTTAGGCCTTATAATTAAACTATAAACCAGTGCGTTTTTAATAATTTTTATTCTAAAAGATTCTAAAATTGTTTTAAGAAAAAACTTTGTCTTGGACAATGGGCACGAAAAATAAAATATTTATTAAAAAAATACATAAAAACTACATTTAAAATGCAAAAAAAAGAACTCTGTTACCAAGAATACACCATAAAACTAATGAAAGTTCATTATTAAAATGAAAATCACAGGGGGGCGAAAATGTTTTGTTTTTGAACTCACTAACGTTGTTATTGGTCAGTAACAAGGCGGGAGTATGATATTTTATTCCAATACTTTTTACAAGCACATACACAGATTCATGTTGATCATAAATATTTTGGTTAAAGTAAAATTTCAATATAAAGTTAAGTTAAAATATATTTTTGACGTTTTTAATAGTGAACATTTCAAACTTCTTTTCATATAAAATAGTTCTCTGGAAACTAATTCTATACTCAAGAAGGAACGCACCAGATTTGTAAACAAATTGTCTAGATATTGCCATTATTCCGGTAAGAACGGCTCTTGAACCTGTCTCTGGAAGACTGGAGCCAGGTAGGAGACAGGTAAAACTGTCTCGGAGGCAGTATGGAGGCAGGGTGGAGGCAGGTAGGAGGCAGGGTGGAGGCAGGTAGAAGGCAGGGTAGAGGCAGGTAAAACTGCCTCAGAGGCAAGTACAGGTTGAAGCATGTACAGGTAAGGAGGCAGGTAGGAGGCAGCAAAGTTTCCCATGGAGGCAGGTAGGAAGCAGGTGTGACGACCCAAAGTGGAAGCGAAAATAACCAGGCGCTGAAAAATTTAGACAGCCAAATTTATTGAAAAATTTGGCCGATACAGGAATTGAACCCGTAACCTCCAAAGTCGACTCTGGCGTGCTATCCATTACACCACAGGCCGGACAAGGAAAGGGGAAAGATAATCGCCTTTTATTAACACTTGCACTTTGAGTTTTCACGGAAGGGACACAGTGTGTCACACAGGTAAAAACCGTTTTTCCCAAATCAGACACCCGTCCGTACAGGTTTATAACAGTCCGCGCACACGTTTTACCACCATTTGGGTATGAATTCTAAAAAAATCTAGGAAAAAACAATACCCAACGACTGTGGGCGCCAAGAATAACATCTTCTTAACTTGCTTTATGATTCACTGGGTGTTGTCCCAACAACATATCGCTGATTAATTTTAACCAGAATATGTATACACTAACAAGTAATTTCAAATTTTTTTTAGAAATACCTAAAATATTTTTATAATTTTTCAATTTAAAAGTTTTTCGTCGGGAAATGTGCTTAAAATATTGAAGAGAGATGTTAATGTCATCTTATAAATTCCATAAAACGCCTTTAAATTACAAATACTTTACAACTTCATGTTAGTCAATGATATTTATCTACTATTCCAAAAAATATATTTTCTAAGGTTTAAAATATATGATGTGATAAAATATAATATCGGATTTTTTAAACTATCAAATATAATATAAAAAACTTTACTTTAAGAAATAGATATTTGCAAAAATATTTACAAAAATATTTTTCTGTAAATAATTTGTAATATAATTGTGTACGAGATTTAGACTTACATGGCAGAGTTAAATTTTGTGACCAATAGTTTAGCCTACTATTGAGTTTTTGTGGCCAATAGTATAACCTACTATTGAGTTTTAAGTTATTACCAAAAGAACAATTTTAAGTTAATAATTTTAAGTTAGTTGTTAATTTTCACTACTTAGTTTGAAACATAACATGCAAATACAAAATGAAAATTATACGTCTACCGTAATGCGCCACTTTAATTTGAAATTTGTTGTCTTTTTGTTTCCAACATTTTTTTAGCAGGTATAAAGGAAGTTCATAATTAAACGTATTTGAATATTTTAAATATTGTTGTAGGACATTGTTTTAATTTAGAAAGATTTTTTTTTTGAGACGTAATATATTCATATTCTATTTTTTGTTAAATTCTTTTTAGAATTATCTACCATTTAAAAATGCAACTCTCTACATCTGGTTGAGAATTTAACCCAAGTTATTTTGGCAAACACTAAATTCCACCGACTCCGACTCCGCCTCAAATTTCTGCAAATTATATACTGATGTGCAGGTTAAGCTTAGGCTTAGACTTAGAATAAAATTTGCATAATACTAAAAATTACGGTAGATTACGGTCGATTTTGGACGGAGTCGGAGTCGGAGTCGGTGGAATTTAGTGTTTGCCGTTATTTTTTTAGTAACTTTGGTGTGGTGAATTTTAAAACTTAGCACCCTTTGTGTTGCGCCCACTAAAAGAAACTGTTTTGAAATTCAACGTGAGTTTTGTATTACACCAACCACCCTTTCTTTTGTGCAGGTTTCTAAGTGCGATAAATCACCGAAAACGTACGTATTTTTTTTGTTTTTTTTTTGATAAAAAATTAGAATGATTTAAACAAAAACTACTTACAATAATACTTACTAATTTCACTCTTTATACATTTAATAGGCGTATTATTATTAAAATTCATAAAAAACAAACCCCAAAGATAAAAAAAAAAAAATAAAAAAAAAAAAAAAAAACAAGAAAAAAAGAAAAACAAAAAGAATAGATATAAGCACAAAAAAACAAACAGCAAAAAAAACACCAAAACATTTACAACAGCACCCATAGCAAAGAACCCCAGTTCGAATTGTCGAGAATGCTAATGGAATGGATCAGTTTTGATTAATAGCCAATCGTTTGCAGTCGAAATTATGACGGACAGTATAAAAGATTTAATTAACTTTAAAGAAGCTAGTTACTAAAATAATTATTTTGTTACAGAATAGTGATGTTCCTACCTCTCAATATCATGCTCCGGAGCTCCGGCCATTTAAAGCGGAAAAAGCTCAGAAGCTCTGGAGCTCCACCCCTTAAAAGAGCGATTTTATTATTCAAGCTTAAAATACATTTAAAATTACTCTATCTGCACTTTTAGGGCTATTTTAAGTGTTTTGATAAAGTTTTGAAAAAATAAAAAATTACAAAAAAATAATTTATTTAATTCATTCTTGAATTATTTCTGAAGTCAATACTAAAATAAGGCGGAGCGCCGGAGCTCTGATGGTTGCTCCGGAGCTCCTAAAAGCGGAGCTTCGCTCTGAAACTGAGCTCCGGGAAAAATCAAACATACACATAAATGTTATTTTTTAGCATAATATTCTTGTTGTGCCACTTGATAAGCATTAACAGTTCTGTTCGTAGATGTTTTTGGGGGTTATAGATAGGTCTGGAAAAAAATGAAAAATTACTAATTTAAAAAACTTTTTTTTAAAAAATCGAACTCCTCTGGACCGTACATGGGCAAGTTGGTCCGGAGTGGGGGGGGGTTAATAAAACCCCAATTGGAGGGCGGATTAAAATCCGAGAAACGCAAAATACCCATCGTTTTTTTCTGGAGTGCATTTTACCCATATCGTTTTTCGATTTTGAAGGACAAATAGGTAAAAAACGCTAATTTTAGGTCAAAAAGCCCTTTTTATTGTATTTTTGAGCTTTTTATTGCTTAAAACATTCATTTTGACCTCAAAACTTAAGTTTGGAGGCAGTTAGAAGTCATTTTAAAGACATTTTTTTTCTTCATTTTCCAAAATTGGGGGGTTAACCCTTTCTCCCCCCACTTTTCAGTAGGCGGGGAGGGGGAGGGTTAAACCCCTCTTTTTAGAATTTGGGGAGGGGGTTAACCCCCCTCCTTGTGCCCATGTATGCCCTGGACTCCAACCTCTAAATTTGAAATCACACACCCCGGGGTCGACCTACCCCTCCTAAAAAATTAGGCCCACTCGTGGGTGGCCCCCCAAAGCGGACCCGACCAAATCTATGGTTGCCGTTTATAATACTTATTAAACTTGCATTTTAAAGTTTTAGGTTATAAGAAAGTTTCAGTACCTAGTTTTGTAATTTTCAAGGTTTTTTTAACTGTAACGCTCAAAGTTTGGATAGTGTATAATTATATTTTTTAAAAACTTGCCTGTTTAATTTTGAAAATTTAAGGAATTTAACCATAACTTTCTTCTTCCTTTTCTGAGTGTCTTTGCGTTAGTGATATTCCTCTTAGCTCCGAGCTCTGGAGCTTGCCCTATTTTTTTACTATTTTTGTGAATAATCAAAAAGCTGTGTCATACATTATTTAGTCAAAAATTTTTTTTGTATGCTAAATTTTTTGAAACTTATCACAAACAATAAAAATAATCCCAAAATGCAAATAAAATAATCTAAAATTTATTCTACGCTTAAATTAACTTAAGGCGGAGCGGAGCTTCGTATCATGATGTAAGAAAGTAGGAATCTCACTAGTGTGCGTATAGCGGACAGGCGGTTCTAGTTTTGGTGGAGCTTAAACCCGTTCCCAGTAATTATTCCTGCGCAAAAATACCCTCTGTAAATAAATTTCGACAAATAACATTCTGGTAAAATACCATCGGGTAATTTCACATTTCGGACCAATTGACCATCGATCAATTTAACTTTATTTTTAGGTTTTGCTTAGGTTCAGGAAAAATAAGCCAATCAGTGAGATTGTCAAATTAATCGATGGTATTTTTACCAGAATGTTATTTGTAAGAAAGTCAAATGTTTTTTTGTTTTTCTTTGAAATGTCAAAGAATTTTTACGCTGGTATTATTACGTAGAGCAGCTTAAACGAAATCTCGATATTAAAATTTGGGAAAATTGAGAGGTTGCTTTTTCAACACAAGCGGTTAAAAGGTTTACAACCGGTATCATCGTTACTACGATAGAAAGCATACATAGGCACGGGGAGGGGGGCTATGGGGGTTAACCCCCCCCCAATTCTGAGAAGGGGGTTTAACCCCCCCCCATTTAGAATTAAAGGAGAGCCTAAAATTGGGGAGGGGGTTAACCCCCTTCCCAATTTTGGAAAAATAAAGAAAAAAATGTCTTTAAAATGACTTCTAACTGCCTCCAACCTTAATTTTTGAGGTTAAAATAAAAGTTTTAAGCAATAAAAAGCTAAAAAATGCAATAAAAAGGGCTTTTTGACCTAAAAGTAGTTTTTTTACCTATTTTTCCTTCAAAATCGAAAAAAGATATGGGTAAAATGCACTCCAAAAAAAAAACGATATGGGTATTTTGCGTTTCTCGGATTTTAACTCCCACCTCCTAATTTGGGGTTTAACCTCTCCCCCCCCCCATTCCGGACCAACTAGCCCATGTATGATAGAAAGAGTCACATTTAGTAGAAAATTAACGTGACTCTAACTCATAACGCTTATATTAGTTGGTTCCGTGTTAAAAAAAGAGTCACAGTTACAATTTTATAGCTGTTTTAACTCATTGTGTCGTAATAACGAGGATATGGTCTAAAAGTATTTTAGTCATCCAACCTGGTGTTTATTTCTAGTCGTGCTCATTGTGTTTCGCTGTGAAATTTGTTATACTGTACTGGTGGTATATCTTTTTTTTATTTTGGAGCATAGATTTTGTTTGTCTTAGAAAGTTGTCGTGCAAACTAGTGTCGTAAAAAGTATTGTTTTTGGATTAATTTAAGTAAAAGTAAAAGTAATTTGAAAAATTTTAATTTAAGTAAAGTAAGAGTAAAAGCAATTTGCAATTTTTTTAATTTAAGTAAAGTAAAAGTAAAAGTAATGGTCACAATTTTATTTAAGTAAAGTAAAAGTAAAAGTAAGACCTATTATTTTAAAGTAAAAGTAAGAGTAAAAGTATAATAAAAATAATTTTGGAACGAAGCAAAACGCCGGTTTTTGGAGTTCCAAAGCTCCCAAAGTTTTTTTTTTGCTAATTTTATGTATAAATTATCATTTCAATAAGTTTTTAGTCAAAATAAATGGTTTTAGCGTGTTAGTGGCTTAAAAAAATATCTTCTGTCATTTACTTTATAACAAGCCCCTAGGGATCTACCCCTTGAAATTACTTAAATTTTACTTAATTTAAGTATTTACAGAGGAAAATCCGAGTAGGAATAAAAGTAATATTGAAATTTCAAAAGTCGAGTAAAAGTAATCTAAAATCCGTTACTTTTATTACTTTAAGTGTAAGTAAAAGTAACTTTTTAGAACATTAGTGCAAACCCATATGTAATTATAATCAAGCTTTAATGTGTTACAGATTTCAGAATTAGGTTTTTATTAAATTAAGGTATAAACTATTGCTATAATCGAGATATTAAATCATAAAACGAAGGAAGTTAAGTTTGATTTAATACTTTTATTTTAATATTAATTGAATAATCAATTTTCTGTCAATTGTAAATTTAATAGTTTTCGATAACATTTTTGTATATTAAATGTGTCATTTTTTATTGTTGCAAATATATAGCATAAACATTTCTCAAGATAAAAAAATATATAGCAGTATATGTTTTGTTGTTTGAATAAAAAAATATATAGCAGTATATGTTTTGTTGTTTGAAAATTATTATTGAACTAAATGTGAAAAGAATTTTTTATCATATTGTAAATAATTGTTAAGTTTTCTTGTTTTGACTTTTGTACGAAGTTATAATTTTGATATTTTTGCTGTTGAGTTTATTGTTGCGTTTAATAGTTGCAATTATTGTGTTTTTTTTTTAGTTTTAATAAAATCGTTAAGTTTTAAAAGATTTGCTAACAATTACGACTATTACATATTTATAAATGCGTTGTGGGCCGCTATCTATTCAATAACATGGCCGCACCTAGCACAAAAAGCTTATTACGTTCGTAAACTATTATAAAATCGGAAAAAGCTGCTGAATCAAATTTGAAACAACTAATGAAATGTTTACGTGTTTTTCAAATAAAACACGAAACAACTTTAACAACGAAATAAACTAATAAAAATTGTTTCATATTAGAAAAACTACACTCGGGGTTTGAGACTTAACGTGACGCTTGTATAATTTTCATCAGCCAGATAATGCCAAATTTTGCCATTGGCGGTTATATATTCCATGCTTAACATACGGGATAATTAACAAGATAAAGTCAAATTCTGTCATTGCCTATTATTTATTAGTTCAGCATACGTAATGTTTATAGAAAAATTCTGGATATCTAAACTCTAATGCCACCAGGAAACGATATTACTTAATAGTGTTGTTACAGTACTAGATTTTATTCCAGTGCTATGTCGGTTGTCCAAAAAAATTCCAGTACAGTACCAGTAAAAGTACCGTTCTCATTTTAGTTGCAGTACAGTACCAGTACTATCCCTTTCTCAAATTTTATTTCGAGTACAGTACCAGTATTTTTGCAAAAAACCAAATTTAATTCCAGTATTGTAGGAATTAGTACTAGTATTAATTCCAGTACCAGTATTTTCGTAGTGTTGTGATAACTACTTAAGTAGTTAACTACTTAACTACCATGATTTTGGCTAACTACTTAACTACCTACTTTCTTTTTCAAAAGTAGTTAACTACCTACTTAACTACCTACTTTCAAAATATAAAGTAGTTAATACAAGTAGTTAACAAAGTAGTTACAAAGTAGGCAGAAAGTAGTTAGCGAAGTAGGCAGAAAGTAGTTAGTGAAGTTGACAGTCAAGTAATTAGTGTCTTTAAACAATCAATATCTGCGGGGCGCACATATTACAAAAAAAAACTCAGCTGTTTGAAACAAAATGTGACAGCATATATATATCCATGGTAATTTGCACGCGCAGAGGGTCTTCAATAAAAATCAATATCTGGGCACTCAACAGCGATTTTATACACACGGTGCTTTACAATTTATGAACCCAATTCAAATTGTAGTAATGCTTTAATTAAAGTTTTTTTAAAAAATACGCCACAAAATAGATGGTTGAAATAAATCATAATTAGACTATCTTTGATTACTTCTCTTAGTTAAAATAAGAACAAAAATCTGTTGGTTTTTATTTAATCTAGTGTAAAAAAGGGTTGTTTTTATTGAAGTTTTTAAATAGAAAAAAGCAAAAAAAATTAGATTTTTTTTAGAAATGGATTGATCATATTTATTGTGAATTCAATGTACGGTTTAAAAAATATTTAAGTTAAGAAAGTATTTAAAAGCAATCATAATTTTGTTATAAAATGAATAGTGAACTAAGGGTCAGTCATAAACTCTTGTTTTTATTAAAGATGAACTGCGGAGTTAAACTTTTTGTCTTCGATTTTTACTTCTTTCCTTCCTCAATAGCTTAAAAAAATGTTTAACAAAATATCTCCAGTGGTTCAGAAGTTATGACCCCACAAAAATGGCGTTTTTTGACAATTCTGTACGTGAAAGATTGCTCAATAGGTGTAAGTTACAAATTATGCAGTCAAAAAAGCGGCTACTTTTTACTTTAATTTGATACCTTGATCATTAAGATTGGTGCAAAATTTGTCGAGATATTGCCTTTCTGGTACAAAAAACCCGCGACTATTTTGCTAAAAAAACCAAACGACGGCAGTAATTTGATGAAGTTTGCCCATAATTTTTGCCGTCACTTCATATTTATAGCGAAAAACTCCGGGGGGGTTTGTAGGGGAAACGCAATATCTTGACAAATACTGCACCAATCTTAACGATCAAGGAATCAAATTAAAGTAGAAAGTAGATAGATGCTTTTTTAATGCGTTAATTTGTAACTCAAATCATTATACCCATTGAGTAAGCTTTCACGTACAGAATTGTCAAAAAACGTCATTTTTTGGGGGAGGGGGATTTTTTCATAATTTCTAAACCACTGGAGATATTTTGTTGAAAAAATCTTTGTCGGCTATTGGGGGAAGGGGTAAAGTTTTCACAAAAAACATCAAAATCAAAGCCAAAAAGTTCGACTTTGCACCACACCTTTAAACGAAATTTGCACTCTCCCGCTTCCGTTGTTTAACAAGATGATATAAATGAGACAAACAATGTTAATATATCGTCTTTTTTTAAACCCACCCCAAGTGGATTATTAAGTTTAAGTTTTTAAGTTAACTTTAGAATAAATTAATTTTTTCTTGTAAAAAACTTCCTGAATTTTAACTTATTATATTTAAACTATCTAGCTGTCTTAAAAGTATTTTTAAACATAAATAACTAGCAAAAACCAATAAAATATGGAAATAATTAATTATTAAATGTGACAAAGTATTTTTTTACATTAAGTATTCGAATTTTTAATTCTACTAAGATTTTAATATAAGTATATATTTAGTTAAAAAATTACCTACTTAACTACCTACTTAACTACCTACTTAACTACTTACTACTTAACTACCTAGTTTAAAAATTTTAAGTAGTTAACTACCCACTTACTACCTACTTGTAATTTTATTTAACTACTTAACTACCTACTTATAATTTTAAATGTAGTTAACTACCTACTTAACTACCTACTTTGATTTTTGGCTAACTATCACAACACTATATTTTCGTAATGAATAAATTACTCATTGTTTTAAATGTGCAGTTTTTTACAATGAGTTATTGGAGAACATTTTTGATTGATTGGAGAACAAAATATTCCCAAACCCAACAAACCATTTTTGAATTTTTTATTTTAAAAAAGCTTAAAAACAATTAAGGTAGTGTTGTGGTCGGTCGTAACTGTTATTTGAAAAATTAAAAACAATTAGGGTGGTATTATGGTCGATCGCAACTGTTATTTTCATCGGTCGCAGCTGCAAAAACTCACACATGCGCGAATAGCTAAAACGACCATTTCCTGTGTTTTGTAAAATGTCAATAATGTTAATGTAAAAAAATTATTAAATAAAACATTAAGTGAAAAAACTAAATATTAATTTTAGTTTTAAAAATTGGGAAACCTTTTGCATCATTTTAAAAGTTTTGTTGTTTTTGTTAATGGAAAAACTTTTGTTTAACCCTTTCCCGTGATTGCCTTTTCGTGGTTACAATCGTGAAACATTCCTATGACCTATTTCGCACTTCCGTCATGTAATTTTTTTGCGCAAATAGTGCCTAGTGAGCGAGGAAATTGAAATGGTTAAAGCTGAACGGTAGCAATAAGCAGATTTTTCTTACAGATACAGTGTATTACGTAAGATATTTCATGTTGCAAAAATTGAACGGGTTAAGGTAGAACAGCACAGTTGGTTTTGACGGCAACTCTTTTCTATTTAAACTTTATGAAAAGTAGTTTGACCTGCTATTTTAATTTCTAACATACACTTTAAAAAATCTTTGTCGTTCATCGTCATCAATAATGATACTAATAAAACACATTTCAAAAATACAATAAAATACAATATTAAAATAAATTTATTTGTTATTTTTGATTTATCGTATCTTTAATAATGTACACTTTTTTAAGCAAAAAAACTATCTACATAAGTTTAGTTAAAAAAATGGGTTCTCTAAACCACCTCTAAATGGTTTCTAAAAGGCTTTATAAACAAAACAGTTTAGTTTGTCATTTTTTGGTGTCGAATCATAAAAGGGAAATGAAAATTTAAAAGTTTGATTCGTACAAATTTTAAAAAAAGTTGGGAAATAGTTAGATATACAATGCTTTGCAATACTGAACAATACTTTGCAACGTATTTATTTTAAAAATCTAATTCAGGATTTTTTTATTAGAATTTTTCTAAAAAATATCGATTTTTGTAATTTTCTTAAAATTTTAAATTACGTTTTACTTCAAACACTTCCAAAAATTGCCCCCTATTATCTAACTTTCAATAAAATTGAAGCAAAAACTGTGCTATTCAATTTTTTTTTAATTTCCTAAAATGCTTTTAAGTTTTAAAATCACAGAACTGTAACTCAAAATAAAAAAACCGGTAAACGATAAAATTATTACTGTTAGATACATTATAATCTCAGCATTCAAACGCATCATACAGTTGTCAGACAAAAATTATCATCTAATTTGATATTTAACTTTCATTTAAAATTGTCTAAAGCATGGTGTTCAACTTTAAAGGTGCGGTGCGGAGTCAAACTTTTTGTCTTCGATTTTTATAATTTTTTGTAAAAATATTACCCCTGCCCCCAATAACCAACAAAAATGTTTTCAACAAAATATCTCCAGTGGTTCAGGAGTTATCACCCCCCAAAAAGGGTGTTTTTCCACAATTTTGTACGTGACAGAGTGCTTAATTGGTACGATTTACGTTACAAATTATGCACTCAAAGAAAGCGGCTATTTTCTGCTTTAGTTTGATATCTTGATCGTTAAGATTGGTGTAATATTTGTCCAGATATTGTGTATCCCATACAAAAAAACCCGGACCTTTTTTGTTATAAACATCAAGAATGCATCAAGAACATCTTGAAAACATCAAACGACGGCAGTGATTTTGTGAAAGTTTGCCCAACCTTTCTTTCCTTCACTTCGTGTGTTTAGCAAAAAAATCGAGAGTTTTTTGTACAAAAAACGCAATATCTCGACAAATATTGAACCAATCTTAACGATGAAGGTACCTAAATAAAGTTAAAAATATCCGCTTTTTTGAGTATATTAACTTAAATTGTTATACTTATTGAGCAATCTTTCACGTACAAAATTGTCAAAAAACGCCATTTTTGTGGGGTTATAACCCCTGAACCACTCGGGATATTTTATTGAAAAAATTTTTGTGAGCTATGGGGGGCAGGGGTAAGGTTTTATCAAAAAATTATCAAAATTGAAGACAAAAAGTTTGACTCCGCACCGCACCTTTAAAGGAGCACTGTTATAAATAAAAAGTTTTTTTAATACTGAACGGATCCTGCTGAAATTTGGAAATGTTGTAGCTTAGGTCCTTAAGAACTTATATCCAATTTTGAAGCATATTAGTTCGAGTTCGATATTAAAGGAGTTATCCAGTTAGGGCGTTATAGCACAAAATACATAGCACACCAATACCAAACCCCAAAAACCACGCACTTTAACACAGTAATGGACGGAAAATCCGATAAAACCACGAGGTGTACTTTATGTAATACCAAGAATATATAAGAGAAGAATGTACCACTCAATACAAAAAATCGCACCCATCCGTGCATCGGTTTGCCATAAATAAACCCCCCCGGGGGGTTTATGTACCCCCCGGGGGGTTTATGTACCCCCCGGTGGTAAATAAACCCCCCGGGCGAGTATATAAACCCCCCCCGGGGGAGTATATAAACCCCCCGGGGGAGTATATAAACCCCCCGGAGGAGTATATAGACCCCCCCGGGGGAGTATATAGACCCCCCCGGGGGAGTATATAAACCCCCCCGGGGGAGTATATAGACCCCCCGGGGGAGTATATAGACCCCCCGGGGGAGTATATAGACCCCCCAAGAATGGATTTCAGCGTTAGATAATAAAAAATCGGTCGATGTTATGTACATTGATTTTGCAAAGGCCTTCTACACTGTTAGCCATGAGAAACTCTTATTAAAACTTAAAGCTTATGGTATTGGTTATGAATTTTATAGCTGGATAAAAGATTTCCTTTCTAACCGCAGACAGTGCGTAATAATCAAAGACTGCAAGTCTGATTTCTCTTGTGTTACAAGCGGAGTTCCTCAAGGCAGTGTCTTCGGCCCTTTGCTTTTTCTCTTGTACATTAATGATCTACCTGACTGTTTGAAAACAATACCCGCGTCAAACTTTTTGCTGACGACGCCAAATTGTACAAAACAATCGAAAACTCTCTATCGTTTAATGAATTTCAGTCGGACTTAAACAATTTTTCCGAATGGGCGGACACATGGCAACCTAAGATAGCTTCGCAAAAATGTAATGTCCTTCATTTAGGTAGGAATAATTTTAGCTATTCTTACCATCTAAGCAATATAACCATTGATAATGCGAATTCTGTAAAAGATCTTGGCATATACATCACTAACGACTTAAAATCTTCTCTTCACTGCTCTACTATCACAAGCAAAGCTCATCGAATAGTTTCTTTGATTTTTCGTGCTTTCACGTCAAATGACAGAAATTTGTTTCTAAAAGCGTATCGCACTTACGTTTTACCTATTTTGGATGTTGATTCTGTAGTTTGGTCACCTTATTTAATAAAAGATAAGCGTAAAATGGAACATGTTCAAAGGCATTTTACCAGACAATTATTTGCTCGTTGCGGTCTTCAAAAAACTAGCTATAAAAATCGCTTAATCGAACTTAAGCTTGATAGTTTAGAACTGAGAAGACTTAAAACAGATCTCTGTATGTGTTTCAAAATTATCCATGGTTTTGTCGATACCGATATGCAAAAATTTTTTGTAGCTTCAACTGAAAAGAGAACACGTAACAATGGCTATAAACTAGAACTTAAAAAATTTCGGTTAGATGTAGCCAAATACTTTTTCAGTAACCGCGTTATCACTTTTTGGAACAAACTTCCAAGTGAGATTGTCCTTTCAAATTCCATTAGCTCATTTAGATTTAAGCTTAATAAACATTTTTCTTTGTAACTAAATTAGTTTTATTTTTTTGGTTTATTTCTTGGGTTCAATGCGATTTCTGTGTTTTATTTTTATTTGACTGTTTTAACAGCTCACGTCAGCAGTAAATTTTCTATTACCTGTGCAGCTGTGTTTATTGATCGATGTACTGCATTTTGTATGATTGCATTTTCACCGTATGAATGTATTTCTTTCTAATAAAATGAAGAAGCTTTAATCATTCCGTTGCCGAGATATACTTTTTTAATAAAAATAATAATAAGAAGATGATGAATTTAAATTACATAATTTACCCACGTTGTTTAATTATAGTTAGTGCGGTGCAGTGGCGCTCCAGACAAATTTTACCTACGTTCTCTAAATATACCGCGCGATGCCGTGCGCCAATAATTGCAATTATAATTCTAAAAGTAAAAATAATAATAAAAAAAAGATGATGAACATGAATTACAAAATTTACTCACGTTCTCTCAGAAGAGTTAGCGCGGTGCGTGGGGGTTTAATCGCAGTGTGGCACCCCCGCACCACCGATGATTATCTACCGGCGCGTGGCGCTCCCGCGCTACCGACGCTTATTATTTTTTTTAATAAATAAAACTTTGAATTAATTTTGTCATTAGTAATGCAAGAATTAAAAAAAGTACTCTGTTGTTTTCGCCGATTTCCGCGTGGTTGAAGCAGATGGCGCTGGGAACTTGTTCCGTTTCTGCCACCAATTAAAACCCGTCTGCTTTTTTTGTGCGGTTTTTATGAGGGGATGTTGGTTGTCTGCTCTGTGCAATCCTTATTGTTGCCAAAAGGCTGTTATTGTGCGGTTGGGAGTTTTTATTTGTCCTTTTTCAAATTTTTTATTTTGATCAATAAATCGATAACAAGGACCTAAATCAAAAAAGTGCTTCCTAAGAAAGTTGCGTAATTCCTTCTGCTTTCTTCTGAGCCCATGTTTATTTTTTATGAATCAGTAACGAATGAGGAATATCGCTTTTAAGGATGGAGCGTTGGAATAA
>JASAMX010007231.1:0-13196 GCA_030248175.1 Microlaimidae sp. YZB2_3
GGGCATACATGGGAAGTTGGTCCGGAGTGGGGGGTACTAAATGAATTAGTGTTCAAAAGCAGCATAATTAAAGCAGCGCTACATATAATGTATTGCTATAATAGTCCATGAAAATTCCCTTAATTCTGCTTCCATTTATTGATAACAAATTTTTATCATAATTTTATACTGACTGTGACTGATCCTGTTATAACCAGTACATTTAAAAAAAATTATTATTGCATTTCTATTATTACTATTGATTATTTACTAATGTTAATTGGCCAGAAAATTAACATAAAAATAAATGAGCTTTGGAGAAGCTCTGGAGCTCCATTTCGCTGCTTATTATATTTTTATACTAAGGGGGATGATGGCGTTGGAAATTCTGGAGCAAGTGGAAAAAAACTGCGGAAAGCGGATTCATGAGCTTTTTGACGTGGTTGTGGGCTGCAGCACAGGGGCTATTATCCTTGCCCTGTTGATAGGCTACAGGGTTACCGTTGCACAGGCGCGCAACCTCTACAGGTATATTATTAACTATAACCTATAAGTTAAATACAAAGTTTTTGCGTATTTAACCTTTAAAGCCTCTATTTGCATAAAATACAAACAAAAAATTAAAATAGGCAAGTCTTCATCCGTTACAAATATTTAAGCTTTAAATAATAACCATTTAACCTTTAACATTCAACTAAAGATGAATTATCACCAGGTGTAATAGATACGAAGTGGTAAAGTAAACGACTTGTTCTTCGAGAAAATATCACGCGGAGAGAAACACCTGACGCAACTTAGAAGAATCCGTGACATGGATCCATCAAAAACTTTTATTATTAGTTTTCTTAGCCCCAAGGATCCATCCTCCATCTTCTTCCTGATGGCGCAGCCGCTTACGCCTGAATTTAACAGCTGAAAGGGCTTCAAACTTTAGTCTTTACGATGATCATGTATACTGAGAAAAAACGTGAATTGTTTTTACGCCTTTATTTGCACTTTCACATTGAACAAAACACTTTGAAATTTAAATGAGGCTTCATAAACACGCTCTAGACGCGTATTTTTCCAATAGTTTATGGAAGTTCGCACTCGGCTCTTTTCCCAGCGGAAATTGGCGGGGGTGACGAGTCTGCTCTTGGTCCCACTCCTGACTAGCAGCACTCTCCATGTGGATCGCCATGCTAAAGGAGTCTCTGGTGACAAAATCCCTGCTCACAACACAGCCCAGGAACAGGAGAACTGCGCGAAGGTACGGTATTTTACTGCATGTAGCAATCTCCTCTTACCGATGTGTCAGAAACACAACGAGAATAATGCAAGCGATAATAAAAGCTATTGGTGCATGGGCGGGAAATAGCACGTGGAGTTGATTTGGTACAAAAGCTGGGAGTAACAGGTATTACTTGCGTAAAACCCGTATCACCATTTTTATGGAAAAAAAGCTGATGTTTTAAAATGATTAAAATTGAAATATGTTTTTGTTTTAAGTTATTGCAGCGGCACTTTTAAAACTTTTTCTAACGTTTTAAGTAAATTTTTTTATTTAAAATTTTTTTAAATATAATAAGATTAATCTTTGATTATTTAGTCAATTAGCACTAAAAAGGTCGGAGCTCTGGAGTTTGGAGCTCCAAAAAACATCAACATTATATATTTCCTTTTTCAAACAATTTAGATGTGCATAGTGTCCTGTGTGGTGAACAAGCCGCGGTTGGAGGCGTACATTTTCCGCAACTACCAACACCGCCCTGACGCGGCCAGCCTCTTCCCCGGCAGCATCAAGTACAAGATGTGGGAGGCGCTCCAGGCCAGCGCCGCCGCACCGGGCTATTTTGAGGAAGTCCAGCTGGACCAGTGGCTTCATCAGGTATGTATGATTCACTCCTGTTGAGTTAATGTTTCAAATATACAACGTATTATCGAAAACGAGCAATAAAGTGAAAGTCAATAAGTCTAAGTGACAGACAGTAAATCTACAGGACGTCAGCTAGTTGTAGGACGCGCCTCAGGCCAAGGAGGCTGCTTTCGAGTATTTTAAAAAAGACCATCTGGACCAACGGCTTCATCGGGTAGGAATAATTCCGCTCCGAACGGCTATTTTGAAAAATATCAGTTAGACCAGTAGCAGTTAGCTTGGTCCAGTAAAAGAGACTAAAGCTTGGTGTCAAAACTCCCGTTATGTTGATTTTTTAGAAATAAAACGCCTATAAATTCGTATTATGTAGTAAAGTCAACTAGTGATAAAAGTAAACATAAACTAGAGCGGGGAGTTTTATTCAGCACCTAATCTCTCAAGTTTTAGTATGCAAGGGCAAGATATACCGTCGTTACTACGGCAAAATGAGCCACAGTTCGTATAAAATATGTGTACCTGTGACTCATTTTAAATTTAAAACAGAACCCTATTAACTACAGAATGAGTCACAGTCACGTGTATTTTATAATGACAGTGGCTCATTTTTCCGTAGTAACGACGATACGTTCTCCCTCTGCGCAACATCTTTTATTATAGTTTAATATCACAGAAACTTCCTTTTATATTACAGGACGGAAGAAGGAGGGGAGGTACGTGCATTGTGGACATTTACAAAAAATAATGAAAAAAGAATTGTAAATTTGTGAACGCCACCGGCATTCATAGTAAATACACTATAAAAATTTCCTTTTATATTTTAGGACGGCGGGGTATTCGTAAACAATCCGTGCGGCGTGGGCATCCACGAGGCCAGGCTTCTCTGGCCAGAGGAGGATATCCAGTGCGTGTTCTCTATTGGAAACGGGCGCACAGCGCTGGAAGTGCCGAAACAAGTAGTTTGTTTGTTAATAATAATAACTTTACATTTTAATGTAATACTTTAATTGTATATTTTAATTTAAATTTATTATATTTTAATACTTTACGTTTACTTAATTGTTATTTTAATACTTTACGTTTACTTAATTGGAAGCGGGCACACGGCGCTGGAGGTGCCGAAACATATACGTTGTTACTACGCAAAATGAGCCACAGTGCAAATAAAATTTTAAATGCGACTGTGACTCATTTAAATTTTAAATAGCACGCTGAATTCATACATGAAAAAAGATATAATATATATATTCTGGAAAAAGTACAACGATCTTTTACCAAACGAGTTTTCAGAAAGTGCAATATAAAAGACACAGAATATGAGAATAGATTAAGTATTTATTAAATCTTGAGACCTTGGAAAAACGCAGAGAAAAATTTGATTTGGTTGAAACATATAAAATTCTAAACAACCATGTCAGTTTAAAAGCCAGCAAATATTTTACGCTTAACACAAATTTAACCAGAGGACATTGAAAAAAATTAAAGTTGAGCATTCTAGAGTTAATTGCAGAAAATATAGCTTTTTTAAAAGAGTACAATATAAATGGAATTCCCTAAATCAGCGTCAAGTTAGCGCTAAATCATTACATATTTTTAAAAATTTTTTGTAAAACCAAAATAAATTAACCAACCTAACAATGACTAACGGAGAGCTTTAAAATAAAGCCTTTAGTCATTCTTTTTTAGTTAGCCAGGACTTCTGTTGTGATATTTAATAAGTATTAGTATTATGTTTATTTTTGCGTTTTTTTATTTTTTGTTTAGTGTAGTACCCAACTGAGTTGCCATTGTGTAATCTATATTATCAAAGGTGGATAATACGATGATTCGGGACAAAGGTGTGACACTCGTGTTTAACAAACGCGGCCATGCGAAAGACAACCAGCGGACGGACGGGTGTCATCGTGACGGACGGGTGTCATCGTGACGGACGGGTGTCATCGTGACGGACAGGTGTCATCGTGACGGACGGGTGTCATCGTGACGAACGGGTGTCACGATAAATGCTTTGAAAACCATGAAAATCATATTTGTTATTTCAGTGCAAAATTTGAATATTTCTGTTACACTTAAAAATCAGTGAAGGTTTGAACTTTTTTTAAAGTGGCCGAAGTTAAGGCGCGTGCCATTTATTTCGGCCACCTACAAAAAACTGGCCATAACTATTGCTTAAACGAACAATAAAAATTTCTAAAGGTTGCAAATTTACTCTTAGGTATTTTTCTTGGTACATATAACTTAATTTTTCCCGTTTGCGAACTTTAATAGTTATTATTAGCAAGACTTTAAATAATTATGTCAAAACCTTAAAAAAACAAGTTTTAATAACTTGTATTTTTTTGTTCAATTTTTATTTTTGGCTTAAAAAACGTAAAAACAAAGTCAAACGAGCAAAAAAAATTCTTTATAAATACGGTAGTACAATGATATTTAAAAACAGCAAAAACGGCAGGTTCTTTCACCTAAATTTTAAAATGGCCGAAATTAACGGAATCTTAAAATGCGCAGTTAGTTAAACGCATTGCAAAATGATTTTGAAGAAAATATCAAAACATAAAAATTAACAACTTTGAGCCCTAAATAGAAGATATTTTAAGGTTATATATTGCTTCGTTCTAAATTTGATGCAGTTTAAACACAAAGCAAAAATTAAGAAAATCATAAAAAATTAATTTTTTTATGAAAATGTTGATAATGTAGAATAATAAAAATAAAAAACTTTTGCAAAAACACTTTATTAAACATTAATCCAGTTACTTTTGTGCTAGTTCTTTTGTGTTTTAAAAATAAGCCAATTTTCTAACACCCTAAATTGGTGGCCGAAATTAAGGCGTGGCCGAAATTAAGTCAGTTACCTTATTAGTTTGTATTTAGTTTTTTGTATTTCTTATTTAAAAAAATTACAAAATATGCATTTGTTGTGTTCTTTACAATCCTTTAATTTGTAAAATATAAAATATATTCAAGGTTTTTAACGATTTATTCCATGCTCCTTTGTCATTTTGTTTTGATTTGGGGATATTTTTTTTATTTGCTACTTTATTATTATTTTTTTGAAGAAAAGGAAGAAGGCTCATTAAATACATCCAGTAAAGATTTATCCCCCTTCGCTCGGTACTCAAAATAACACCTGAATAAGTGTAAAAAAAACCCATTAAAACCTTAAAAGATGTTTCAAAAAAAGCAGATGATTATGTCAAACTACTTTCTTTAAAACTAAGTGACTTATGCTTTCACTGTGAAGCATATTCTTTTTATTTATGCATTACATCTATATTATATTCTTGAGAATGCTGAGCTAAGTGTTTGGAAGCCAGCCAAGAAGATTAAATAAATATCTTTAGAAACATGGTTTTCATACTATTTATCGTGACACCCGTCTGTCACGATGACACCCGTCCGTCACGGTGACACCCGTCCGTCACGATGACACCCGTCCGTCACGATGACACCCGTCCGTCACGATGACACCCGTCCGTCACGATGACACCCGTCCGTCCGCCGGTTGTTTTTCGCATGGCCGCGTTTGTTAAACACGAGTGTCACACCTATGTCCCGGATTATCGTATTATCCACCTTTGATATTATGCATGCACTCACTAGAAAATAAAATCTTATCTATCTTATAAACTCACAGTAACGTACTAACGTGTATGTAATAATGACTTTGACTCATTTTACTGTAGTGCTGTGGTGAAACAAGAAGCTGCTTAATTTTGTAAAGTTAATAGGCACCTTGCACTGGAACTCTGTTTATACATCAAGTATGCAATAAACATAGCGAGTCACCATAATGGATAATAACCGTATCTCCTACTTATCTTTCGTAGTATGCAGATAAAGCCTCGAAAGCGGGCTAACGGTAATTTCCATGGACCATGGACCAACTTGGACCCAACATGGACCCGCCCATGAGGGGTGACAGACTCACTTTAACAATACAAAACAATATAAAGTTGTTAGTTTTAACTATTAAACGGCTTAGGCTTAGGCTTAGGATGACACTAAGCCTAAGCCTAAGTCCATGTTGGTCCATGGTCCATGGGAATTACCGTTAGCCCGAAAGCGCGCGAAATTTCGATCGGTTGATCTGCATACTACGAAAGATAAGTAGGAGATACGGTAATTATCCATTATGGTGAAACTTATGTATATTGCATACTTCATGTATAAACAGAGTTCCAGTGCAAGGTGCCTATGATAATATTTTTTATATTTAGCAAAAGAGTATTTTGTTATTTGGAGGGGTCTATTGTTTAATCTTCCTTTAGTTTTTGTTTTGTTTGAAAAAGTAAAGCAAATAATCCACTTGTTGCATATATAAGCATTTGTTTTGGACAAAAATATCATTGAGAAAAACGTATCTGAATAAAATTTGTCTATTAAAAATATAGAAAAAATTAGTTTTTCGTTTTTTTTTTGAAATTTTATGGAATCAAAGATTTTTCCTAAACCCGTGGTTGTGTATAGGAGTTATTATGTCAACTTCAAAGAAAAAAAAATTAGAAAACAGACCAAAATTAATATTAAGCAAGGCAGAAAAAGTAGTGCAAAAATTCCAAAATTTTAATTCGGAAAAAAGAAAACTTAATAAAAAACAACTAAAAATTAATAAAAAAACTGAGTAGTATATAAACACGTAGATATGAGACTGTCAAAACTGCGTGTCAATTGCACAATTGAAAAATTGATTTTAGGCACCATCGCACTCCCCAAAAGTGTCTTCGCTGAAAGAGAAGATCATAAAAATGGTGGACTCTGCTACTGACACAGAAAGTAACTATTATTATTATATTTCATACTTTTCTTGGCCCTACCCCCCCCCGGGGTTATAATGGGGGCAATTCAAAAACGGGGGGCACGGGGGGCAACTTTTTTGAAACGGGGGGGCAAGCAGGGGGAAACAAAAAAAAAGAGAAAAAAAGAAAGGAAAAAAGGGACAAAAAAAAGCGAAAATAAGGTAAAAATAGGTCTAAAATAGCTTAAATTGCATTGAAATAGGCTAAAAATTGCAAAAATTTCGCAATGATAGCGTCATAATAGGTAAAAAATGGCGTCATAATTTTTGGGTACTTTTTCATTTTTCCGCGGGGGGCAATAAAGGGGGGGGGGGCGAATCCTCCAATAAACCGGGGGGCATTTTCGAACCGCGCACAGGTCTGTAATAAATAATACTTTTACTGAAATATCATTATCATGATGGTGAAAAATGTCCTAGACGGGAGTCCGTCTACTGATTTTCAGTACACCTTTACAGTTACCGTTCAGTTGCCTAGGTGCGCCTTTACGGTTACAATATTTTTTGTCTGAAAAAATGTGATAAAGCTAATAAAGCGTGTTTTTGCGAAAATTTGAAGAAGAATACAAAAAAAGTAGCTGTTTTTAGCTTCAAGGGCAATGTAGGACTTGATTGAACCTGTAATCGTAAACCTTACTTCATAGACTACTGACGTGCTAGATTGCAATATGACCCGCTGACTTTACAACTCGCATAAATATGGCGTCGTAATTCTGAAACAATAATACAACGAGAATTGCTACACAAACTCTATATTTAGTGATTTAAATGCAGACTTCCAAACATAATTAATAATAATTTCAAAAAATATAACCTTAATTTAGTCAGCCGCGACTTGATCTGGGGAGTTTTGGCACGGTAGACGTGTGTTCTGTCACTGCGCCACCGTTCTGTTGGCGTGATTTTCTAAAAACTGTATTATATATTCTAGTGGTTTACACGCTTCTGTCGGATCTAATACCGCGGCGGAAGTATTTCCGGTTCAACCCATATCCTGCACGTACACGCTGAGCGAGACATTTTTTAGCGGATGATAGTGATAGAATTTTCACTATCATCCGCTAAATTTACTTTATAATTCTCATTAATTAGGACGTCTTATATGCATACATGGGCACTGGGGGAGGGTTAACCCCCCTCTCTCAGAAGGGGGGAAAAAAGGTTACCCCCCAATTTGGAAAAATGAAGAAAAAAATGTCTTTAAAATGACTTCTAACTTTCTCCAAACTTAAGTTTTGAGGTCAAAATGAATGTTTTAATCAGTAAAAAGCTCAAAAATGCAATAAAAAATGGTTTCTTGACCTCAAATTAGCGTTTTTTACCTATTTTTTCTTCAAAATTGAAAAACGATATGGGTAAAATGCACTCCAGGAAAAAAAACGATATGGGTATTTTCCGTTTCTCGGATTTTAGCCCTCCCCCCGGGGTTTAACCCCCCATTCCGGAACAGCTTGCATGTGTATGCTTATATGTGAAACATTAACACAACGGGAGTTGTTTCACAAACTGCATGTTTGGTGGTTCACACGCAAATTTCGTAAAATACTGCGCATAATAAAGATTTTAATTAAATAAAAATCGCCTAAAATTAGTCCGTCGGGATTCGATCTCGCGAGTTTTAGCACGAAAGACGTGCGTTCTGTCGCTGCGCCACCGTTAGGTCGGCGAATTTTTCTACATATTCTATTATAATAATAATATTCTAGTGGTTCACACGCTGCTATCAGATCTGATACCGCCGCGGAAGTACTTCCGGTTTAACCCTTACATGTCTTACACGTACACACTGGACGAAACGGCGCCGGAGAAAATCGAACAGATGCAAAACGACGCCAAACTCTATGTCCGGAAGGTGCAGGAGTTCAAAACGACCCCCCCCTCTCTCTCTCAACGAAATTAGAACAAATTCTATAACAAATATTCAGACCTGTGCACGGTCTGAAAACGCCCCCCCGTTTTATTGGAGGATTTGCCCCCCGTCAAAAAATGAAAAAGTACCCTAAATTATGACGCCATTTTTGACCTATGATGACGCCATCATCGCAAATTTTTTGCAGTTTTTGGCCTATTATAATGTATTTTAAGCCATTTGGACATATTTTTACCTTATTTTTGCTTTTTTTGTCCCTTTTTTCCCTTTTCCCTTCTTTTTTTCTCTTTTTTTCTCCTTTTTTTCTTTCCCCCTGCTTGCCCCCCGTTTTATTGCCCCCCCCCCCGTTTCAAAAAGTTGCCCTCCGTGCCCCTCCCGTTTTGGAATTGCCCTCCCAATAAAACCCGGGGGGCAGTGCACAGGTCTGAATATTAGAGTAAAATTAAGTAAAATGAAATTTAAGGAACATTGTGACAAATCGAACTCCTATAACGTACGGAAAAAACGTCCCCTTCCCCTCTCAGCAAAAATATAAAAAATCAAAATTACTACGGCAAAATGAGCTACAGTTTGTACAAAATATATGCGAGACTGTGACTCAGTTTTGAATTTTAAACAGCACGCTTTTAACTAGAGTATGAGTCAAAGTCACATGTAGTTTATAACGATTGTGGCTCATTTTGCCACAGTAACGAACAAACTACTCCTTTGCTTAATGCTTGTCGATTGGCCGATATGGACGTCCTGTATCCACTTGAATGGACAACTTCTTTAATGCCAAAAGCTATCTACTGCAAGTTATATATTTGAGTTTCCTTGCACTAAGGCTATATATTATTTCCAAACTTGAGCGCGATCAGCTAAGTATTAAAGTTAAAGGTGTTGTTGGTTCTAGGGCCTATTTCCTAAAGACTTTTGTAAATTTTAATTTCACAAATCTCTGCCTATTTTTTGTAAATGATAGAGGATATACAACGCAGGAATATACGCAGCTGTGACCAATCAGCAGAGAGCACTGCGCGGAGATACTTCCCCTGGATTACAAATCAAAAAACCTTTATTGTGTATTTCGTCGTTACTCTGACACAAAGAGTCACATTCAGTATAAGACCAACGTGACTCTGACTCATTTTGTTTAGATTATTTGTGTGTTAAGATATAAAAAAAAGTCACAGTTACAAGTATTTTACGACGCATCTGACTCATTATGTCAGAGTAACGACGATTTTACAAAAAATAGGCAGTGATTTGTAAAATAAAAGTTTGCAAAGGTTTTTATAAAACAGGTCCCTGGGCGGCATAACAGTTTGATTTGTGAGAGTGTTTGTTTAAAAAATTGTAGCTACATCTTGTTTTGCTGAAAGTTGAAAAGCTAATTCAGGATTTTTATGTGAGCACTACTCTATACTGAGCGTCAAAATTAGTTGATGGCGCCCTGATTAGGGCACGCTCTAGTAAGAGGCTGCCCTAATTAAGATTGTGCGATTCAAAAAACCAAAGCCCCTAAAAACTTAGGCCCCTAAAAATTCGTCCATACGCATAGTTTAGAAAAGCGCGCATTCAATAAAAACATTATGCAAATTGATCTTTCCGTTAGTTAAAAAAAACAATGTTAAATAGCAGGGGTCGATTTTTACTCTGGATAAAAAGAATAAGCATAAGCTTGTGGACGCTTCTAATCTGCTTTTGGAAGATCGCACGCTATATCGAAAACTGAAAGACTGGCTGAAAGAAAAGAAAATCATTTGGTTTGACTGGCCTAGGAATTTGTAATTATTCACATAAGTTTCGTTTTTGTAATTCTTTATGCTTACCAGGCCTAATGCTCATCAAACTTGTCAACAAACTGGAAATGATAAAATAATGAAATGTAACCAGAAAACACTGTTTTACAGTTCAAGATTTTTATTTTATTAAAATGAAATGGTAACTGATGGCGCAGTGGCAAGGAATGAAGTCTTTTTCTTCACTGTAGTTTTAAAATTCCACAAAAGAAATTTTATTTAAATTAGTTATTTTATAACGTTTGCTTCAAAAAAGGTCTTTAAATTTGTGATGTTCTTTCCCTTGTTGTCTTTTGCCAACGACCAGAGTTTTGTTCAACCCTGGTCTTGTCTGTCCGGCACGCTCCTTGCCTTGCTCATCCCCTCTTCCTACTTTTGGAGGAGATCAGCAACCGCTGTGGGGTTTGCCATAAGTCCTTTTTTTGTTCTTTCGCTTGTTGTCGTTTGTCAGTAATCAGAGTTTCCTTCAACCCTGTTTGGTTCCATCTGGCACGCTCCTCGCCTTGCTCACCTCTTTAGGGAGATCAGCAACCGCTGAAGGGTTCGCCCAAAGGTCCTCTGATCCCAAAGTTGTGTTAATGTGTGCGCATGTGAAAAGATGTTGTGTTGTGTGTGTATTTGTAGTGATAGTTATGTGTTGTACTCTGCAGGGTCTGATGTGAATAGTGTGGATGTTGTTTTGCTTGCATTTAGTGTGAGTTGGTTGTTGTCTGTCCATGCTTATATTGCGCGTAAGTATGGTTGTATTTGTTGTGCTATGTGGTGATTTGGGTGTGATGCGAATATTGTGATGTCGTCTTCATATGTTATGATGTGTACGTTTGGTGATGGTGCTGGAATATCTGCGGTGTAGATGTTGAATAGTGTGGGTGATAGACAGGAGCCTTGTGGGACTCCTGTTTTTATGAGTTTTTGTTTTGATTTGTGATTGTTGTATGTGGTGTATGCTCTGCAGCCTTTGATGTAATTGGTTATGAATTTTGTGATTGTTGTTGGTACTTGTATTTGTGCAAGTTTGTGTATGAGTGTGTGGTGATTGACAGTGTTGAAAGCTTTGGACATGTCCAGTGCTACAACAACTGTGGAGTGTGGTGGTTTTGGTTTGTTGAAACTTGCTGCTATGTGAGTGTAAAGTGTTTTTAATGCTGTGTATGTGGAGTGTTGTTTTTTGAAGCCGTGTTGGTGTGTTTTGTTTGGTATGTTGCTTCTGATGTATGGGAGTATGATTTTTTGCAACTTTTTGCGAGTGCAGATATGAGTAAGATGGGCCTGAATGATTGGCTGTTGTTGATGTTTTTGTTTGGTTTTGGAATTGGAATGTAGTTGGAGAGTTTTCAACTGTGTGGTATTGTGTTTGTGTTTATTATGTTAGTGTAGATTTTTTCTTTTTTTCTTTTAATTATCAGATAACAGAATTAATATTATACTAAGCATAGTTTATGCATAGTTTAATTCTTCTGTTTTCATCATTTCATTGTGTTTTTTTTTCTTCTCTTTTTCTATTTTTTTTTCTTTTTTTCCATCAACAACATCAAATCTGCGACTTAATTGCCGCCAATATGAATCACAATTGTAACTAATTATCAATGAACATAGCTATCTGATATGACTTTAAAGGCTCAAAAAGAGCGCTTATTTAAGTCAGTTTTAAAACTTTTCTTGAATGCATCCAAAGAATCGACAGTTACTTGAGATGGGAGTAGATTGTTCCAAGGTGTAACAACCCTATTTGCAAAAGAAAATTTCCTTGCATTAATTCGGCAGTCTTCCATTGTCAATTTAAATGGATGGCCACGGGTGGGCTGCAAGTTAAACTTAAAAAAATCATTGGCTTGCAAATTGTTTAAGCAATGTATAATTTTAAAGCACTCATATAAATCAATTTTGTCTCTTTGATCCTTTAATCTTTCTAAACCTTGGTAATTCAGTCTATGTTCATAACCAACAGGTAACAACTTGCATTTATAAAACAAACGTCTAGTGAAATTTTGTTGCACTTTTTCCAAAATGTTTATATCCTTTTGTAAATAAGGGTTCCAAACTGCACTAGCATACTCCAGAATTGGTCTAACATAGGACTTATATGCTCTGAGAAAATTATTTCTAGAGTTTGAATTGAATGTTCTAAAAATTAGTGATGTCACTCTCATAGCTTTTTTTGCTGTGATTTCACAGTGTTTAGAGAATTTCATATCATGGGATATATAAACACCTAGGTCACGCACCAATTCTGTAGTTGCAAGTACGTTATTACCAAGCTTATATTTACAAATTAACTCTTTGCTATGATTTCGAATATGAAGAACTTCACATTTGTGATTAGATAACTGCAGTTGCCAGTCTTGTGACCAGCTGTGTATTCTATCTAAATCTTGCTGAAGTCTCAAGGTTTGAATGTGGTAATCTTTAGATGAAGATTTTACAAACAACTTTATATCATCTGCAAAGAGTCTAATTTGTGAGAACTTAACACAATCAACAATATCATTAATATATACCAAAAATAAAAATGGACCTAAAACAGAACCCTGAGGAACTGAACTTCTTACAGGAAATGATTTGGATACTGAGTTATTAATTACAACTTTAATTTCCCGCCCAACTAAAAATTCTTTTATCCATTTTAAAAATTTACCAGAAACACCATATTTTTCTAGCTTATATAACAATTTTTGATGTGACATGGTGTCAAAGGCCTTGGCAAAATCCAAGTAAATGACATCAATTAGAAATTTATCTTTTAGTGCTAGCGTCCACTCATTAAAAGTTTCCAACAGCTGTGTTATTGTAGAACTTTTTGCCTTAAAACCATGTTGAAACCTTGACAAAATGATATGGAAAAAGACAAGCAGTTCTTCTTTGACAAGCTGTTCCATTAGTTTACAAGAAAAAGATGTAAGTGAAATTGAACGA
>JASAMX010007232.1:0-16539 GCA_030248175.1 Microlaimidae sp. YZB2_3
TATAAGTTATTCTTGGTTCAGTTACGTATTGCTCAATGTAAATATACATATTTTTACAATTGATGTTTACAGTATACAGGCGAGATGTTTACAGTATACACCATTGTGAATGTAAAGTTTATAAAATTTTTTAAACAATTTTCTATTTAACAAGCGGTGTCCTGTGCACAGCAGCGACGAGGCGGGGTATGGCATGGAGCGCCACTCCCTTAGCAGCAAGCAGGGGCCCGGCCCGCAGCGCCAGCCCCCACAGAGCAGCATTGGTGGAACGACCGTCCCAGATAATTTGAGGTTCCCTGGCCTTAGCACGACCGATTTAGCATGAGCGCGATGCTCGCTGGGCATCTAGGGATGCATTGAGCTGCTCACAAATGCTCAATACTAATTGGCACTCACATAATCTCAAGCTCACAATAAATCTCAGGCTCAAGCTCAAACTCACAATTAGTCCAAGCTTAATTAATAATTAGCTTAATTGTGAGCTTCACCCCAAAAAATAAAAAAAAATATTATATTTTACCAAAAGATCTGCAACTCCTGAATAACAAACCTCGCTAGAATATGCCATTATTACTGATATAATTTTAGTCCATTTAAATTTTATTTTTATTTCAAAGTCATATAGGGTATCTGACTTATTTTGGGCCAGGCCTTAATTTCGGCCACTAATTTAGGTTGTTAGAAAATTGGCTTATTCACAAAAGAACTAGGGACAAAAAGTAACAGGATGAATGATTTAGTAAACTGTTTTTGGAAAAGTTTTTTATTAGGGACACCACTATTGTATAATTAGTTGAAATGTAATTTTTATGTACCATTTTGACACTGACATAGTCAAAAGTTCTTGCTTTAAATTGCCGGAGCTCCGGAGCATGACATTGGAGGGTAGGGACACCACTATTGTATAATTAGTTGAAATGTAATTTTTATGTACCATTTTGACACTGACATAGTCAAAAGTTCTTGCTTTAAATGGCCGGAGCTCCGGAGCATGACATAGGAGGGTAGGGACGGCGCTATTGTCTGGTAGGGTGGAATGTAATTTTTATGTACCATTTTGACACTGACATAGTAAAAAGTTCTTGCTTTAAATGGCCGGAGCTCCGGAGCATGACATAGGAGGGTAGCAGGGACACCACTATTGTATAATTAGTTGAAATGTAATTTTTATGTACCATTTTGACACTGACATAGTCAAAAGTTCTTGCTTTAAATGGCCGGAGCTCCGGAGCATGACATTGGAGGGTAGGGACACCACTATTGTATAATTAGTTGAAATGTAATTTTTATGTACCATTTTGACACTGACATAGTCAAAAGTTTTTTGCTCTTAAATAGCAAAGACTTACAGAGGAACATGACATTTGGAGGGGTAGGAGACACCTACTATTGTATAATTAAGTTGAAATTGTATATTTTTATGTACCATTTTGACCACTGACTATAGTCAAAAGTTCTTGCTTTAAATGGCAAAAACTACAAAAACTAAAGCCATTTGAAGCAAAAACTAGGCTATGTCAGGTGTCAAAATGGTACATAAAACCCACATTAAGACTAACTACAATAGTGGTGTCCCTACCCTCCAAACTGTCAGTGCTCCGGAACTCGGACCACTTAAAGCGAGAACTTTTGACTATCTCATTGTCAAAATGGTTACATAGAAATTACATTTCAACTAAATTATACGATCATTCTCTTCCCTACCCTCCAATGTCATGCTCCGGAGCTCCCCCCACTTTGAGCGAAGTGCTTGCGACTGTGTGAGTGTCGAAAAATGGTACATAAAAATTACATTTCAACTAATTATACAATAGTGGTGTCCCTACCCTCCAAATGTCATGCTCCGAAAACTACCGGCCATTTAAAGCGAGGACTTTTGACTATGTCAGTGTCAAAATGGTACCTGAAAATTACAGTTTCAAGCTGGCCTTACAATCATTGGTGTCGATGAAGCCAATGTCATGCTCCGGAGCTCCGGCCATTCAAAGCAAGAACTTTGCGCCTCTGTCACGTGTCGCAATCGATTCATAAAAATTATATTTCAACTAATTATACAATAGTGAGTATCCCTAATAAAAAACTTTGCAAAAACAGTTTTCTGAAACATTCATCCTGTTACTTTTGTCCTAGTTCTTTTGTGAATAAGCCAATTTTCTAACAACCTAAATTAGTGGCCGAAATTAAGGCCTCGCCCAAAAAATAGAGTCAGATACCCTATATAGACTTTGAAATAAAAAATAAAATTTAAATGGACTAAAATTATATCGTAATAATGGCATATTCTAGCAAGATTTTGTAACTACAAGATTCTTTTTGGTAAAATATAATATTTTTTTTATTTTTTTGGGTCAAACTCAGCAATTAAAAAAATTGTGAGATTAAGCTTCAAAATAATTGTGAGTTTAAACTTAAGCCTGAGATTTATTGTGAGCTTGAGCTTATGTGAGTGCCACTTAGTATTGAGCATTTGTGAGCAGCTCGATGCATCCCTCAATGACCAGCGAGAGAAGAAGGGCCAGAACCAAAACGCCACCAGCCCCGCCCCAAACCCCACCCCCCCACCCCAAAAAAAAAAACCACACAACACCCTGTTTACAGTATACACCATTGTGAATGTAAAGTTTATAAAATTTTTTAAACAATTTTCTATTTAACAAGCGGTGTCCTGTGCACAGCAGCGACGAGGCGGGGTATGGCATGGAGCGCCACTCCCTTAGCAGCAAGCAGGGGCCCGGCCCGCAGCGCCAGCCCCCACAGAGCAGCATTGGTGGAACGACCGTCCCAGATAATTTGAGGTTCCCTGGCCTTAGCACGACCGATTTAGCATGAGCGCGATGCTCGCTGGGCATCTAGGGATGCATTGAGCTGCTCACAAATGCTCAATACTAATTGGCACTCACATAAGCTCAAGCTCACAATAAATCTCAGGCTCAAGCTCAAACTCACAATTAGTCCAAGCTTAATTAATAATTAGCTTAATTGTGAGCTTCACCCCAAAAAATAAAAAAAAATATTATATTTTACCAAAAGATCTGCAACTCCTGAATAACAAACCTCGCTAGAATATGCCATTATTACGATATAATTTTAGTCCATTTAAATTTTATTTTTATTTCAAAGTCATATAGGGTATCTGACTTATTTTGGGCCAGGCCTTAATTTCGGCCACTAATTTAGGTTGTTAGAAAATTGGCTTATTCACAAAAGAACTAGGACAAAAGTAACAGGATGAATGTTTAGTAAACTGTTTTTGCAAAGTTTTTTATTAGGGACACCACTATTGTATAATTAGTTGAAATGTAATTTTTATGTACCATTTTGACACTGACATAGTCAAAAGTTCTTGCTTTAAATGGCCGGAGCTCCGGAGCATGACATTGGAGGGTAGGGACACCACTATTGTATAATTAGTTGAAATGTAATTTTTATGTACCATTTTGACACTGACATAGTCAAAAGTTCTTGCTTTAAATGGCCGGAGCTCCGGAGCATGACATTGGAGGGTAGGGACACCACTATTGTATAATTAGTTGAAATGTAATTTTTATGTACCATTTTGACACTGACATAGTCAAAAGTTCTTGCTTTAAATGGCCGGAGCTCCGGAGCATGACATTGGAGGGTAGGGACACCACTATTGTATAATTAGTTGAAATGTAATTTTTATGTACCATTTTGACACTGACATAGTCAAAAGTTCTTGCTTTAAATGGCCGGAGCTCCGGAGCATGACATTGGAGGGTAGGGACACCACTATTGTATAATTAGTTGAAATGTAATTTTTATGTACCATTTTGACACTGACATAGTCAAAAGTTTTTGCTTTAAATGGCCGGAGCTCCGGAGCATGACATTGGAGGGTAGGGACACCACTATTGTATAATTAGTTGAAATGTAATTTTTATGTACCATTTTGACACTGACATAGTCAAAAGTTCTTGCTTTAAATGGCCGGAGCTCCGGAGCATGACATTGGAGGGTAGGGACACCACTATTGTATAATTAGTTGAAATGTAATTTTTATGTACCATTTTGACACTGACATAGTCAAAAGTTCTTGCTTTAAATGGCCGGAGCTCCGGAGCATGACATTGGAGGGTAGGGACACCACTATTGTATAATTAGTTGAAATGTAATTTTTATGTACCATTTTGACACTGACATAGTCAAAAGTTCTTGCTTTAAATGGCCGGAGCTCCGGAGCATGACATTGGAGGGTAGGGACACCACTATTGTATAATTAGTTGAAATGTAATTTTTATGTACCATTTTGACACTGACATAGTCAAAAGTTCTTGCTTTAAATGGCCGGAGCTCCGGAGCATGACATTGGAGGGTAGGGACACCACTATTGTATAATTAGTTGAAATGTAATTTTTATGTACCATTTTGACACTGACATAGTCAAAAGTTCTTGCTTTAAATGGCCGGAGCTCCGGAGCATGACATTGGAGGGTAGGGACACCACTATTGTATAATTAGTTGAAATGTAATTTTTATGTACCATTGGAAGAGCGACCGGGGCCATACGACAAGGACAAGGTGGGCCCCGAGGCGGACGTTGAAGAACTGGCGCATGGGCTTAGGACTGATTGGTCAGCCCAGGGTGGAAACGGACGCAAACCATTTGGGCTGGGTATTCGCGTTTTAGCCGGTTTCACCAGTGTGAACCCTCCCACCCAAACGGGTTTAGCCGCCGGCTTTCTAGAAAGACGACTTGGTAAATCCCTAAAGAAACTGCAAAAAGATGATATGAGAGGACCAGGCTAACCTCTGAGAAAAATTTGCAGATTTTAATTTTTGTATATAAATTAAACGCGCAAAGTTGCGTCAAAGGTTATCTAAAAGTGTAACTTAAAAAATTTAAAAAGGGAGTAGAACTGAACGCAAGGAAGGCGTCTCCCAAATGAAATATTATTGTTTGGAATTTTTTAGATAACCTTAAAAAGTAAGGAAAAAATGCGCTAAAAAATTTTGATAGATGTGTTATTGTGCAATAACCAGGTATAAGGTAAAATTAAAAATTAACGTACACTTTGAGTGATTGTTTAATAGGGTATCCGTCAAACAGGCTTAAAATTTTTGAAAAACAGCATTTGTGGCTACTGATAAAAAAAGGGATATTTCTTTGTTGAGATTATTTTTGGTTCACTGGGGAGTGAACTTACTAATTTTTGAAAACCAATTTCAGGAATAGTTGGCTGTGTTTCTTTTAAAGAAAAATGAGGTCAGTCAGTCGTGGAACATAAATTAATCTGATATAAGTTAATGCATAGTAAACTAACTGTTGATTTCAATTAAAAGGTGTTTTCCTCAGGACTTATCTTTGACAACGGTGCGGAAAATCGATTGTTTTAGAGTGGATTTTTACCGCAAGTTGCCCCAAAGGGGTCAACAATGCGTCGCCTTGTAAAAAATTAAGGAATAAAATGCGCACTGTCTTGGGACAATCTTGAGTTGTTTGTCACACCGCAGAAACACACACAAAAGCCAGAAGAAAAGACTTAAAAGCAGGAAGAAAACAAGAAAACACAAGCAAAAAAACTAGTAAAATACAAGCAAAAAGTAAAATACAAATCAATTTTTCACAGAGCACCACAAAGAACAGAATTTGGGAAGTCCTTATAGGACTGGTTTGGCTGGGTTTTGATAATCGAAAAGAGGTGGGCACAAACGGCCGTTAGAGTGGTACACCGGTCCTTTTCCCAGCCTCTTTTTTTTGTATTTTGTTTTGGTTGAGTTGACTTTGTGTTGAGTTAATTTATATTTTTACCTATTTTTAACTCTAAAACAAAACAAATTATTTAAATTTTTGCTCAAAAAAGGAAATTGAAAATTTAGTTATAGTGCTTAAAAGTTTTCGGCGGATTTTGCAAAATGGAGTAAGGTAGATCCGCAAAATCGTTAAGAACTGACAAAGTGACTCGGTGGCCACTCTAAATAACATTCACAAACATTTACGTTTAAATGAAATTAAAAATTTGGCTGTTGTATAAAAAAAATCGAGATGTTCAGTTATAAGGGTTTGTCCCTCAGGAGAGTTAAAAAAGTTTTGTTATAAAAACCTTGTTAGTTTAGCCACGCATTTATTTTCGATATCGAGCGTTTTAGGTGCACTCACTAACCGGTATTGTATTTTTGGTGCGGGGAATTACTGTAAGCGAAACTGTTCAAACTTTAACTCTGGGTTAGTTTTAAAATTTAAAGTGAAAATATGGCAATGACCGTATTTAGCTGGAGGGGGGAATGTGTAAGGAATTCCAGATATAATTCAGATATAATTCAACCATGATAATTTAAATGCATAATTTTATATGAATATATTTGTACCTATTATAGGCATCTTGCACTGAAACTCTGTTTATACATGAAGTATGCAATATACATAAGCGTCACTGTAAAGGATAATTACCGTATCTCCTACTTATATCTCGTAGTATGCAGATCAACCGATCGAAAGCGCGCGAAATTTCGATCGGTTAATCTGCATACTACGAAAGATAAATAGGAGATACGGTAATTATCCATTATGGTGACGCTTGTGTATATTGCATACTTCATGTATAAATCGAGTTCCAGTACAAGGTGCCTATAGTTAAAATTTATTAAAATTTAAAATTAAAATTTTAAAATTTAAAATAAAAATTTTATTAAAATTTTGGAAAACTCGCAAGTTAAAATGTTTATTTCGATATATTGAATTGAAATGAAATCAAATGAAACACCTTTATTATATGTGATTACACGTTATTTAATTTATCCGAACATTATTGTATCGAAAATTATAATTTCATGCAACTTAATGAAAAAAACTAAATTTAATCAAAATACACACAAAAAATAAATGAAAAGTGGCATTGTTTGGCAAACGTTAGTGTTGGCTCACCTTCAAAAGAGTCCCGGCACAAAAGAGTCCTGAAAAAAATCGCAGCTGGCACAAAAGAGTCCTGGCACAAAAGAGTCCCGGCAGAAAAAAGTCCTGGAGAAAATGCGTTCACGGGACCAAGCTCTGCGAGCGCTGAGGTCAGCACAAAAGAGTCCTGGCATTAAATCAATATTTCACAGCTAACATACAATGTTCACATCTCAGCTGTCTTCCAGTTTATGACGTATTTCAACACGTCGTTACTCTGACACAATGAGTCAGTCAAAAACGTCGCAAAATACTTGTACCATAGATTTTTTGGGGGGAGGGACAGAGGGGTCCAACCCTCCTAGAGCCAAAGTTTTGGCCCCCCCTAGAAAAAATCCAGGGGGGACCGCCCCCTCCCCTCAGGAGCGGTCCGGCCTGACCCCCCCCCCTAGCGAGGCTGACCCTTCTGACCCTCCCCCCTTCTGACCATTTTGGAAGTATAATTTTGTATTTACTGTCATAAACACTGTTTTTTTAATTAAAAACAGTGTTTACATACACTTTTTAGGCCTAAATAGGCTGTTTTAGTATATAAAATTCAATATTAGACCTAAAAACACTCAAATTATTGATTTTAAAAAACTTTGCGAAAAAATCGGACCCCCCTGACAACCCCCCTAAATTTGAAATCTCGCACCCGGGGTCGACCCCCTAAGCAGGCAGAGGGGTCCGGGGACCCCCTGGACCCCCCTAAACAATTTTGGCCTTCCACTGTGGACCCCCCTAGCGGACCCGACCAAAAACATCTATGCTCGTAACTGTGACTCTTTTTATATCTTAACACACAAATAGTCTAAACAAAATGAGTCAGAGTCATGTTGATTTTATACTGATTGTGACTCTTTGTGTCAGAGTACCAACGAACAGTAAATTTTAAAAAAAAATTTTGCTAAAAATTCTTTTTTTAAGTTGCTATTTGTTTTGGGAAAACAAATGTTTACTCCAATAATTACGGTTTTCAATCATTTCATCAGCGGGCTGGAGAAAAGTAACAAGTTGTAAAACTGCAACGGAGGCATGCTTAGAAACACTTAGGAGGAAGCAAGTAAAGCTACCCCAAAAAACAACCTCAAATGTTTGTGGAGGCAGAAAAAACCACTTTGAAGTCAGATAAAACTTCTTTGTGAGCAGCTTTAATTTTTCTAAAAGCAGGTAGAAGGTAGTTATATTTAAAGAGGCAGATATACTCAGGAAAAGTCATCAAGTTAGAGTTATGGTTAGGAACCAAGATACGACTTTCACCAGTATCATAAATTTCTTATTTTTTTAGCATTCGCTTATATTTTTTACCTGTTGTTGTTTCTATTTTAAATGCACGTATTTGCGTGTCACCTGTGAAAAATTAATTTTATGCCAGGACTCTTTTGTACCTTCGGCGAATAAACGTATTTTCTCCAGGGGCCTGTTTCATAAAATACTGGTCTTCGTAAATTACAAGTCTATCAATAACTTTTTTTATTCTGAACCATTTGCGTTGAAATTTGAAATGAAAAAAAATTATATGTCATGTGCAAACTATTTAAAATTTCATGTACGTAGCTGTTGTGTGTTTAAAGTTATTCCAGTTTTAAACTTTGGCCACTTGTAATTTTTCACAAGTTCTCAAAAGAAAAATTTACCCTAGTCGGAGTAGGGTAAATTTTTCTTTTGAGAACTTGTAAAAAATTACAAGTGGCCAAAGTTTAAAACTGGAATAACTTTAAACACACAACAGCTACGTACATGAAATTTTAAATAGTTTGCACATGGCATATAATCTTTTTTCATTTCAAATTCCAACGCAAATGGTTCAGAATAAAAAAAGTTATTGATAGATTTGTAATTTACGAAGACCAGTATTTTATGAAACAGGTCCCAGGACTCTTTTGTGCCGGGACTCTTTTGTGTCAGGACTCTTTTGTGCCAGCTGCGATTTTTTTCAGGACTCTTTTGTGCCGGACCCGTTAGTGTTAATGTTAAGTATCAAATTGTACAAAATATTTGAATCTTTAATGTTAATGCAATTTAGAGCTTTTATTTTCGTTCTTTTAAACTTAAACGCTCAAAAACTTGAGACTGAAGCAAATCATGAGACACCATGGGAAATAATGGGTCAGATTTAATATATTTTAGTTACTAATCCGTTTTAGTACCTCTCTTGTGGAAATTATCCGAAATGTGACAAATTGTGGAGAAGACTGGATTTAGGAATACATCAGAAATTCCAATTTAGCGGCGCATCTTTTAATAAGTACCTTACGCTGAGTTAAACGCGGCAACAAATGTTTTTGATTTGGTCCACCTAATCTTCTTCTCTAAACTGTATACAATAATTGGTAAAAAAGTCACGGTATCACCACCAGATTATTATCCCAAGCTGGTATATTAAAAGAAAACAAATTTTAATATGAAAACATTTTTGCAGCATATAAAAAAACTTTTTCAACAACTCTTTCAATGAAACTTTTAAAACTTGCAATGAGAAATCGCCAAAATTATGGCATAATAATTTTTTAAAAATAATCATGAGCCTTTTGAAATTAAAGTAAAATAATAAATTTTTCCTTTATGATAATGCTAAAATGTGCGTTGACAAACTAAAACACGTTGAAATTATCAATTTATCGGTCATCGACTTCGAATCAACTAAATTACAGAATTATTCTCGCTTATGTTTTTCCTGCACGCAATTTTAAGACAAGCTATCAGTTAACAAACCATCAGTTGATAAACCATAGTTAGTTTTAAAGCTCCATATCGTAAGCATGAAACAGTACCAGAAAACAGTCCCACGCATGAAACAGTACTGGAACAAAAGAGTACGGTACTGAGAAATTGCTCGCAGGAACCTACAGATTTTACTGATCCAAAAAAAATTTGCATGTCTAAGAAATCAATATGCACATATTAAGTATATACTTTTTACTTATTACTTTTTGAGCCGCGCCGCGCTAGTTGTGCTTAAATGCTAATAAAACATGTTGTGGTTTCAACAAAAAAATTAATCTTTTGAAATAATAATCCAGAGTTTTTATTGTTTTTTCAACGAAATTGCCGTTTGTTATTTATGTACCTGCACTATTAAGCTATCATGCTCCGAGGAAACGATCATTTAAACCAAAAACTCTGAAGCTTATTGTATTATTGGGTGGGGTAGTTTTTGAGTTTAGTGATCCAGGTGTGAACATTTAAAAAAATTTTGAAATTTTAAATTTAAAATTCAAATTCTTCCTCTTTTAATTGGTAGTACCACAAATCTTAAAAATTATTTGGCCTATAGAATCTATGGTCAAACTTAGGATTTTTGGAAAATGGTAAACGCTGTTTACCATTTTCCACAGTGCCGCTTAAACTCGCTATGTAATTCTAAACGAAAAAAATTCAAAGAATTTTATTTAATGGTTTATTAAAAATAAAAGAATTTGCTCCATAAAACGCTGCTCATTTATTTTTATCGTAATTAAGTTAAACAGCTGTTAGTATTAAAATTTTAACATTAAGTTATTTCTTTAGTACTCTCGATATAATTCAACCATAAATTAAACCTATACAATAAACAAATAATTTTTAAAATTTTTTCGATTTGAAATTTCGAAATTCAATTTACCTTTTAAAACAAGATAAATCTGTTTGCATTCAACGAATAATTTGTTTTAATTATGTTATAAAGCAATGCAAAAATGGTAACATTTAACAGAATAAGTTATGTTTGGTAAATACACAATGAATTTAGGGTGTCCAGCAGAAATATACTAGGTTCAAAATAACCTCGGAAAGAATACCTTCTAGGAGCAGTATACAAAATTTGACCCTTTTGAAACTTTTTTTGATTTTTTTAAAGGTTTTTTATGTTTTTAGCTTGATTTTAAGGTTTTGTAAAAACATAACAATAACATACATAATCTTAAGGTTTTGTAGTTGAAAATTTAACAGTGTTTCAAATAGTGATGTTCCCCGGAGCTCCGGAACGAAGGTGTTTTTAGAAGCTCCGGAGCAACCCTTGGAGCTCCAGACTTCCAGAGCTCTGGAGCTCCGCCCTATTTTTGTACTAACTCCATGAACAATTAAAAAGTGATGCCATAATTTTTTCAAAACTTACTTAAAACGTTAGAAATAGTCTTTAAAACGGTAATAGAGTAACTTTCAATGCATTTCAAGCTTAAGGTTAAAATCGTTCGATTAAGGCTCTGGCGGAGCTCCGGAGCATGATATCGGAGAATAGGAATATCAGTTTTAAAAGATATTCTTTCCGAAGATATAATGCAGAATGTATTTCTTCCTAGCGCCGTTTTGCCGTTTTGTTAACACATTGTAAAATAATTATATAAACTTACTTACGGTTAACGAATCGTTCCCTGACAATTTATATTTATACAACCCTAGTGTTTATTATTGCCGGGACCGTCGTGTCGTAGATCTGATCAAAAAATAAAACTTAAAAGCTCATTAAGGCAATTTAAGAGCTTTTAAAATTTTAAAAAAATATTATGCTTTTTTTGAGTCGAAATGCCAAAAATGAAGGGAAAAAAAAACGCAAAATTAAAATAAAAATAAATCGAAGTTTTTGGGTTTTTTTTCCTTTGGAAACTTTGAAAAAATTATCGATCAGGCTTAAAATATTAAATAGTATAATTAAATGAAATCCAGTGTGGATTTAAAAACCGAGACCCTCTATATTTAGCTCTAGATAATCAAATGCGAAAACAGATTTTAAAAGAGGTCGTGGTGACCGATTCAGGCCATTGTTGTCCACCGATATCTTGATGATATAAGCCTTCTTTTGGGTGTGCATAACAATAGTTTTTTTATGGTTAGATGTCAATATCATATTGCGCACAAACATTATTTTTGATCTGTACTTTTTTGTTAATATATTTTATAATTTGCTATGCAATGTCCTAAATTAATTTTTGTAGTGATTCTTATATATCGTGGTATATAAATATAGGTTCTTTTGTATTTATATTTATAATTATATCTTCTAAATCTTTCTTTGTAAATAAATGTTTATAATCCAGAAATGTAATGCATAAAAAACTCAAATTTCAGAACTAAATTTTATTACATCAAATGTCAATAAACACACGAATTTAATTTATTTATATGCTTAAAAAGCACTTTACCATCGAATAATAAAACATTCTTGATTTATGTTAAGAAAATTCCTAAAAAAATTACTGTTTTAAAACAATTCGCAACATATTTTGCTGGCGCAAGTTGCTTGGTAAAGCAAGTCTTTACAACGTTGTTTATGCCCACCCAAAGCGCATTTGCGCGCGCAAACACCTGTGAGCGCACCAGAATTCTTTAACTTTGTCGCCATCTGTCAAGGATCTAAGGACTCCAGGATCTAAGTTCCCCCAATCAAGTAAACACGGTCTCAATTAACAGAATGCGTTTGCAAATCGGTCATCGGAGAGTTCCCACCAAAAGTTTGGGGAAACAAACAAGTGTAAAGGTGGTGTACCACGATGGTCAAAACTCTCTCATTTAAAAGAAAATTGTTTTGTGTTAAAGACCTTCACAGAGTTATGAGCTTATAGAATCATTTTTAGCCAATTAGGACTTAGCAAAAAAATGGAGATCTTTCACCCATTGGAAATTCAATTTTTCCCAAACGCTAATTGGCTAAAGATGATTTTAACAGCTCTTCCCACAACCATTCTCACAGAGCAAAACATGTATCACGTGTTCACGAATATGACATTAGAGGGTCCTTAAAATTGTGACGTGACGTGCGTCAAGATCGAGCGATTATCAATTAAAGCCTAATATAATATGAGACAGATTTGTGAGGGATGTCCCTCGAGTTTAGGTGGACGAAAATAACATGGGGGTTCGCCTTGGCGATTGACCGATTGGAAACGAGGTTTAGGTTGCCAATCGGAGTTCAATGGGGGGGGGGTGATTTTTCAAATGAGAATCAGAAGGGGAGTTTGGGACTCTAAGTGGCTGGTTAAGATGCGTCCCCGCCCAACTTGTCGCCGTTTATTCGCTTATTAATTTTGCTTTTTGAGAAATGTATTTATTTTATTGTATTTGTGCCCCGTATGTTTGAAATAATCGTCGTGTGTGAAATGTATTTTTTAAAATAAAGCTTCAATTAATTTTACCAGACTTTATTTTACATATGACTACGAAACGGTCTCAGACCGTAATTTATATTTATATATCAAAACATCTCCAAACCCGGAAATGGAATGGACAAACAAACGAAATGAAACAAACGAAATGGAAAATAATACAGTCCTTTTTGAACACAATTAAAATGAAAACAGTGCATGTAACATCCGTCAGACGCCGCGTCACAATACTAAGGCAGACTGTGCACTGCCCTCCGGGGTTATAATGGGGGTCAATTCCAAAACGGGGGGGCACGGGGGGCAACTTTTTTGAAACGAGGGGGGACAATCAAAAACGGGGGGGCAAGCAGGGGGAAAGAAAAAAAAGAGAAAAAAAGGAGAAAAAAAGAAACAAGAAAAGAAAAGGGAAAAAAGGGACAAAAAAAGCGAAAATAAGCTAAAAATAGGTCTAAAATAGATTAAATTGTATTGAATTAGGCTAAAAACTGCAAAATATTTGCAATGATGGCGTCATAATAGGTAAAAAATGGCGTCATAATTTTTGGGTAATTTTTCATTTTTCCGCGGGGGGGGGGTTGGGCAATAAAACAGGGGGGGGCAAATCCTCCAATAAAACGGGGGGAGGCATTTTCAAACCGTGCACAGGTCCGCTAAGGTTTATATATTATAGGTTTGAGTTAGACAACTGGTGTTTGAAAAGTTAAAAAGATTAATGAAATTTTTACTTTTTGACATTCCCGTATTAATTTAAAATATACCCTGATTCGCAAAATTTTAAAATTAACCTTTTTAAGAATTATATTCGTGTTTTTTTTTTTCATTTTTTTTCTTTTAAAGAATTAATTTTTTTCTTCTTTTTTAGTAAAAATCTTTAAAAACATTAATATGTTTTTGTATTAATTGATTTTTTTAGCTACACGGATCTTCATCGAAGTTTTGCTAAAATAGTAACAAATAAGGGGCTGAAATTAAGGCTTGATTAAAATAAAATCAATTACAACAAATTTAAAATTCATTTAAAACAGTTTATTATAATATTGCTAAATATAACACATCAACAGTTATGATCACGGTTTCAAACAAACTCGAATTTTAAAATAAAACTTACCGCACGAACATTTTATGACTGAATGATTAAACATAATGCACAAGTTTTCCAAACAGAAAAAATGTAATCAGCTAATTTCCATAAAAATAAATAGCAACCACATTGACTTTGTTTGTTGCCTTCTAGTAGAAAACAGTAATTTCATTTGCTGCTAACGTTCCAACAAGGTTTTTTTTAAAGATTTTGCATAAGGAAAAAATAAGTGATAATAATATTGTTTTCAGTCATAAACACCCAATAATTTTTTGTTATACTACATGTGTGCTCGACTTTAAAATATTAGAAGACAAATCGGTTATATGATTTAGCATGGATAAACTTAGTTTAAAAGCGAAGAAAATTTTTTACTTTAACAATTTAATAATCAAAAATTTCTGATCTTTTTAAAAACTACAAGAAGAGTCAAAACTAAATCTAGTAAATAGACGCATTTATTTATTAGTAGGTAGGTTCTGTCTGGTCTCGCAACAGGACGTTTTATGGAATCTGTTTTTAGTTTCATTTAGTGTTTATCTTTAATAAAAAAATTTAAAAATAATCCAGTGAAGTTACTTTTAAGCCTAGTTATAATTAATTGCGTAAAATTCTAATTTGTTTCGCCCATCAACTGCCAAGAAAAACGAAAGTAACACAAACATAGGGACTTAAAAAATGAACAAAGCAACTATATCTAAGCATATCAATTGAAACCAAACACTCTTGCAAAGACTGAGTCGTCGGTTTTAAGACAATTACTTTAATTGTGAAACAAGCTCCCAACAAATTATTGTGGACAAAGAAAAATTGTTTCAGAACAATGGGGCATTTTTTAGTCAGCGAACAGCAATTTTAGAATGTGATTATGTGTGTTTCTTATGTGATATTAAAACATTCAGTGCTTCATTTTGTGTTTTTGTTTCTTTTAGTTTTGCAAATCTAAATAAGTTTGCAAAAATATTTAACTGCTTGCTAATTTTTGAAAATTTTTGAAACTCATGAGTTCATTTAAAACAAAATATGATTAGGCGGGGTTTACTACTGTGCCAGTTTTCACCATTTCAATTCGTTCGCTCATTCAGTGCGCAGAAAATGAGCAATGGGACTTATCCAGGGTTTATGCGTTGTGGTTAACTCCCTACCTATCGACCAAAGTCACATAAGAAAAAATTTGCATAAGCGTGGTTGGCATTGCCACGCATCTGATTGGTTGTTCCCTATGTTTAGTTCAGAAATAGAAAGTATGCATAAAAGTAAAGAATGTCCGACTGTGTGTTAAACAGGTGTTTAAATTAAAGGTAGATTAAATAACAATATCGCAAAAATTCACTTGAAAAAAAAACATTAATTTTAAGATTGGGTGCTAACTTCTCGGATTTTAAAACTTTTTTTATGGTATTCTGTCTTTCTTCTACTATCGTACTTTAAACATAACTTCTTGTTTTAACACTAAAAGAAATGACCAACATCAATAGATTCATTCTCGGACACTCGCCTCTCTTCTGCGCCAACGTAATTTAATGCCCAATGATTCCGAAAAAGTGATTTTAAATTTATCTTCACGCGTGCTCAACAATCATAAAAAATATTTATTATCAAAAATATTAAACTTTGCCATTCCTCCATCCAAACTTAAAATTGCAAACTATTTTTTACCCGTTGAACTTTTGTATCGCAAATTTAAACGATTTACGCCTATTAGTATGTATCATAATCTACTTAAAACCCGTCTTAAAACATCGGATCATCTTCTTTCTACATTTATAACGATAGCGATTAAGTGGTCACCGGAAAGATGGATTGTTAAAACTGTTATTTTTTAAGTAAATTATCGTGATAAAACTCACAAATAACATTAATCGTGGACTCTAGACCTTAATTTCCCTAAGCAACCTAAGCAAAGCCTTAAAATATCAAGCTAAATTTAATGTTTTGTTTGATTTTTAGGTTTTGTTTAGGTTGCTTAGGAAAACTAAGGTTTATAGTCCAGGATTCAGGTTGTTTATGAGTTTTTTCATGATAATTTTTATAAATTTATCACTTTGTTTAAGATTTAATTAAAAAAATACTTTTAATTTAGTGAGTTGTTTTTGAAAAATAACGGTTTTAAACAAGTAGTTCGTCCATGTTTAAAGTATTCTATACTGTATTTTCTTTCCGGCGTGACCACTTAAATGGGTTATACTTGAAGAATGCCCATAATCGTTTGGTACAATTCCCATACGCGTCCCAAAATTTAATTTGACCGATCCTAAAGTAAAATACACTTATAAAACATCTTTGTATACTAAATTGGACAGGAAGCCTTCGTTTTTGTGGTTATTTTTGAGAGTTGAGCTTATCGAGAAGAGGTATAAACCAATTTATGCCCAAAAATGACCTTTTTTTGGCATATTCAATTTATAATGTTCATAAAAATTCCACCCAAATGCAAGTTCCACGAACAATACAATGAAACTCAACCGTAAAAGTAACTACAT
>JASAMX010007234.1:0-105089 GCA_030248175.1 Microlaimidae sp. YZB2_3
AAAAAGAAAAAATGTGGCATAATCGCAAAAATATTCTTTAAAAAATGAATATAAACTATTGTGCAAAAAGGAGTATAAAGCATATTAGAAATAACTATCATATTAGTCTTGAGGAAGCAATTTTAAATTCTGGAAACATTAAAAATTTTTATCAATATGTCAATATTAAGAAAAATAAAGATATAATTCCAGCTATACTAAAAGATGACGGCACTTATGCTATTAATGATAAAGAAAAAAACAGAAGTTTTTGCAAAATTTTTTAACTCGGTTTTTACAGAAGACAATAATTGCTTACCGGATTTTAACGTAGAACCAATTGGTAAACTTGAAAATATGTCTTTTCCTGTAAAAAACGTTTTGCATGCAATTAAAAAACTTCCAAACAAGCTTTCAAAAACTCCAGATGGTTTTCCAGCTTATTTTTTCAAAAAAATAGCATGTTTAATTGCTAAGCCTTTGTCAATAATTTTCCAAGCATCATTTAATCAAGGTGTTTTACCCACTGACTGGAAAACTGCATTAGTTATTCCACTGCATAAAAAAGCATCAAAATCCAAAAAAGAAAACTATCGTCCAATATCTCTTACCTCATTTTCTTGTAAACTAATGGAAAGGCTAGTTAAGGATGAACTTGTAGTTTTTTTTCAAAAAATATTGTCTAGGTGCCAACATGGCTTTAAAGCTAAAAGTTCAACCATAACTCAATTGCTAGAAACTATAAATGATTGGACGTCACTTTTAAATAATAAAAAAAATATTGATCTAATATATTTGGATTTTGCTAAAGCTTTTGACACCGTTTCACACCAAAAACTACTATACAAACTTGAAAAATATGGTATCTGTGGAAGATTTTTAAAATGGATTGAAGCGTTTTTAGTTGGCAGAGACTATAAAGTAATAATCAACAATGAAATTTCATCTTTGTACCAGGTCAGCAGTTCTGTTCCACAGGGTTCGGTTCTCGGTCCTTTTTTGTTTTTGATCTACATTAATGACCTCGTTGATTGCATCCAGCATTCTAAAATTAAGCTTTTCGCAGATGACGCGAAGGTTTATATAAGCTTTACTTCTGAAGATGAAATAGAAAAAACAGCTCAACTTCAAAGTGATTTGCTGAGAGTTGCTGTATGGTCAAAAAACTGGCAGCTTTCTTTGGCGGAAAGTAAATGTGAAGTTCTACACATCGGCTCAAAAACAAGAAGTTCAAAATTCAACTATTACATTGATAATGAAATTTTGTCAAAAACAAAACTGATAAAAGATCTTGGGGTGCATATCTCAGAAACCTTAAGTTTTTCTCAACATTGTGAAATTATTGCAAAAAAAGGCTTCAAAATTGCTTCTCTTATTTTTAGAACATTTAATTCCAATAACTTTTGTAATTTGCTAAGAGCATACAAAACGTACGTGAGACCCACGTTGGAGTATGCCAGCGCTGTTTGGAACCCATTTTTAAAACGTGATATCGCAATAATTGAGCGTGTTCAAAGGAATTTTACAAGAAGATTGTTTAATAAATGTCATTTTCGTTATGCTCATTATGATGATCGTTTAAAAATACTTAATTTACCAAAACTTGAACATCTTCGTCAAATCACAGATCTTTTGGAATGTTTTAAAATAATTCATAAAAAAACAAGTCTAAACCCTAATGATTTTTTCTATTTTAATTATAATCACACAAGAGGTCATTCATTTAAACTAAAGGTACAAAAAAGTAGAATTAATGCTAGAAAATTTTACTTTAGTAATAGAATTGTCTCAATTTGGAATTCACTTTCTGAAAAACAAGTTACATCTAATTCAGTGCTACAATTTAAAAACAGTCTAGGATATGGCTCATAATAGAGCTTACATAGTAATAGCAAACAAAAAATGTTAGGTTAGTTAGCTGAGCATACCTAAAGTTGCAGATAAACACAATAATAAAACAAAAAAAAACATAAAAATCACGTGTTTCTGTGCTTCCCCGAACACGTAATGTACAAATAAGCATAATAGTTGCACGTCATTAGCGGGGGCTATTATATTTATGTTGCAATTAGAATAAACTACTAAGTGATTATAATTTTTTTGTATAAATTTTTACATTATTAAACAAATATAAAAACAGTTATTAAATTAGCGAAAAATATACAAAATACTTATTTAATAAACAAGATTATTCTAATAGATGCAATGAAAAAGCAAGCAGTGGTTTGAGAAAAATAAAGTTTATATACAAAAATACTTAACTAAAACTTTTTAAAAAAATATAACTTTTTATTAAAAAATTTTTTAAAAAATTAAGAAAGAAAATAAAATAAAATAAAAAAATAATGACAATTTAAATATTAAAAATTAAAAAAATACAACACGCAAAAATAATAACATTATTAAAAAAATTCTTAAAAAATTAACACGCGTGTAAATAAAACAAACAGCAGTATCTTGTAATGCATTACGATCCGTGTTTTACTGGTTTTACACATACAGGCAGGAACAAGTTACTGGTTTGGATTAAACACCGTGGATTAATCCCTTATTAGTAATTTAGTAGTCAATTTGCATAATTTGGTTTTAACGATTGTTGATTGAAAATAGTAATAAGAAATATAGTGATTATTGATTTGAAAAACCAAACAGTAAAAGGCAAAATTATAAGCAATTAATTTTAAAGAAGAAATAAATTTTAGGTTTTGCTGCTAAAAAATTAGCAGTAAAGCAACCTGCAGTAGCCATTAAGCTACTCCAGGAGACGCAACTGGCGTTGTGGCGAACCACAGACAGACCAGGATAGTGCAACAAGGTATGCAAAAGCATACCTTGAAATTTTTTAATAGTTATAGAATAGTTTGATGTATTTAGAAAAGAAGCAAATAATTAAAGATAATTTATGGTTAAATCTGACTTATTATATATATTAAGTTTGGACAAAAGTGGTTTATAGTTTAAGTAAAATTTATTTATCTGGTGCAACAACTCACTATTTTTATATTCAAGATTTAAAAATTGAAGGAACAATTCATTTATTTTTACTAAGAATATTTCTTTTTCATTACATATTCGCGCGATTCGAATTAATTGAGAATAGAAAACATTAGTTCCTAGATTATCACAGACATTACTATATTTGTGTACATACCTGATAACATTAAACTGAAAAGCATCAGCTTTGTTATAAACAGTTATAGACCTATAAACATTGTTAGTTTTTATTTGTAAATCTAAATACTCACATGTATTGGCTGATTTATTAGTTTGTGAAAGAGGTAATGAATCTGGGTAAATATTTTTACAAATTTCAGGAAATTTTGGACAGTTAAAACAAGCAACTTGAGTTGAGTTAAAACAAGCCTTTGAGTCATGTTCTGGTTAACCATACTTCTGTGAATTTTTTGCGACCACGATTGGTTCGCACTGTAATTGATTAAAAAAATTATTGTTTGTTTAGTATATTGGTTACTAGAATAAACTTTGACTTTGACTTTGACAGTTCCGAACAGTTCCGAACTTAGAACTGTTCCGAACAGTTCTAAAACGAGTTAGAACTTCCGAGTTAGAACTGTTCCGAACAGTTCTAAAACTGTTCGGAACAGTTCTAGAACCTGTTCCGAACAGTTCTAGAACTGGACCGGTTGAGTACGGGTTAAATGTTTGTTTGTGTACAGGATAAAAAATAATAAATTTAAAAACGCCAAACCGTTCACTAAAATAACCGAAACATCGTAAAAACACGCTTCTATTCGTTAGCTGCTCCCAAGTGTTTAGTAGGAATTTTGCAAATACCAATGACTTTAAACTTTGAAACAAGAAAGAAATACGTTGGAAAAATACTTCAGCGTGCGTGCTCAAGTATCGGTGTAATTTGTAATGGGAAGGATTTATTTTTGGTAACGTATTTGTAACTGAACTTTTATTTACACAGTAATATAGATAATAAATCTACTTATGCTATTAATATTATATGTTGACTTTGTTTTTTGCGTCGCATTAACATTTTGGTGAGCGCGTTTTGCCCAAATCAAATCCCGACAAAACTACAATTCTACTATAGCAGAATTAAAATCTGCTATGTGTTTTGCTATAGCGAAAGATTAGCTTAATGAGTAATCGATTAGCTGAATCATTTCGAATTATTTCTTTTAACCAACCAATGTGGTTAATGAATACAATTGAATGCATGTCAGTTTTTTGCAGTTATTTGTACAAATTACGTAGTGCGAATTTCTAAATACTTTTATAACCTCGAAGCTTTATAAATGGATTATTTTGTTATAAAGTTTACATGAAAATGATTTATTACTATTTGATATAAAAATATTAGCTGTAATGTAAAAAACGAGACCTGTCTTGTGGCAACAAAGCTATTTTTTGCGTAATACTGATGAAGAAAATGTAGACTAAAAAAATGTGGTTATTAGTCATTAGCAAAGCATCATAAATCACACAATCCAATTGTAGTTATCTATTCACACTGTATTTTCATTACTCAGAAAAGTCAGTTGGAATCGGAGAATTTCAGAAAATTATAATGCTCATCTCCAACAGCAGACAACGTCAAGTGTATAATGCGCGGACTCCAGACAAACGTCCTTTAACAATTAATAAGAGTCAATATAAATGCGATTGTGATTTTTAAATTTTCATGATGATATCCCCGAATTCTGCCGTGTTCTGCCGTGTAATAACTACTTAAGTCATATGATTTTTTTAATATATTAATTTTATTGTTTGCATTGAGTAGGGTAACTGACTTAATTTCGGCCACTTTTTTTATTTTTTTGGATAAGCTTTTCTGGTTTTTCCAATTGATCCTTTGGTCTAAAAATCAAACGATAGCTATTTTTGTTATTCCAGTGCAAAATTTTAAAAATTATGTTACACTTAAAGAACAGTGGAGGTTTAAAGTTTTTTTATAGTGGCCAAAATTAAGGCGCGAGCCATTAACTTTGGCCACTTTGAAAAAAGTAGCTATAACTATTGCCGAAATGAGCAATAAAAATTTTTAAAGGTTGCAAATTTATCCTTAGGTATTGTTCTTGGTACACATAACTTAATTTTTCCCGTTTGCAAACTTTAAGAGTTAGCAAGACTTAATGTAATTATGTCAAAACCTTAAAAAAACAAGTTTTAATAACCTATATTTTTTGTTGAATTTTTTTGGCTTAAAAAAACGTCAAAAAAGTCAAACGAGCAAAAAAAATTCTTTATAAATACGGTAGTAAGATGATATTTAAAAACAGCAAAAAACGGCAGGTTCTCTTACCTAAATTTTAAGGTGGCCGAAATTAACGTAATCTTAAAATGCGCAGTTAGTTAAATGCATTGCAAAGTGATTTTGAAAAAAATATCAAAACATGAAATTAACAATTTTCAGCCATAAATAAAGAATATTTTTAGGTTATATAATGCTTCCTTCTAAATGTAATGCAGTTTAAACACAAAGCAAAAAATTAAGAAAATCACAAAAAAATCACTTTTTGTTTGAAAATGTTGATAATGCAGAATAACACAAATAAAAAACTTTTGCAAAAACACTTTATTCAACATTCATCCAGTTACTTTTGTGCTAGTTATTTTATGTTTTAAAAATAAGCCAATTTTCTAACACCCTGAATTGGTGACCGAAATTAAGGCCTGGCCGAAATTAAGTCAGCTACCCTAGTTGTTTTGCATCTGAACCAGTGTTTGTTCCCACGTTTTAACCCTTTGGGAATCTTTTCGCTGAAAATCCACAGAAGGGATTCCGCGCAATACTGTTCAGTGTTAAACTCCGCGTTTCGCTTTCGGTCTGCGTGAACTTAACCCAACACTAAGCAGCGGTGGCGCGGAATCACTTTTGCGGTGCGGATTTTAGTGTTTTTAGGACGAAAAAATTCCAAAAAGTTAATTTGTGCCAACGGCAAGTTCCTAACCAACTTACCTGAGTTGAAAACTCAACTAACAATTCCGATTGCTGTTATCTTGATTTATAACGCAAGTTATGGTTTGATTGGAAACATCACTTTTGGATCAATATAGATAAGAATGACGCGCTATATTTGCGTACGCTTCAGGATCAAACAAACAATGTTTTCTCTTTTGTTTTTCAACGTCTCTCTTTTAGTGCAGAAGAGGCTGCCAAGGTGCTGAAAGATTTGTAAATTTTGTGTTTGAATTAAGTAGAGCCATTTTTAATTTACAAATCCCAAATCGCAAAGCGTGGTTGATTACTTTCATTTTTGATCGAAGTTCATCACTAAGCGGGAGAACCGATAAGTATATTTTAAAATTTATTTTGTTTTGAGGAGCTGGAATAAATGATTAACTCTAAGAATGGCAATTAATGTGTCACAAATTGGAGATGTTTTACTCAGATTACTTATTCCGGTAGGTTAAAAATTTATAGCAATTATTCAAGTTTCACTATTTTTTTTTATTTTTTGTGCTTTTATGTTTTAGAGAAAATTGGATAGAAATTAATTGTTTCATAATGATTTTTGATTTCGCGGCGTGACTGCCGTGTCAGGTTGGTCTATGGGTTTATTACAGTAATGAAATTTATAATGTTTTAGAATTTTAACCAGAGAACAGAAAGGAATCCACAAATTCGTTTATAAGTTTATAAAGACTATAATAGTTATTTAGGTAGTTCCTAAATTATTTCTTTTTAATTAGAAGTTGACAGTTGTAAAACACACCGCAGGCAAATTTAACAAAATTTTATACAGTTTTAGGGACTTCCGTTTTACTTATTTTTTGATTACACATCGTAATTAAAATAAATCAAAAATTTAAGGTTTGACTGCCTTTGAATTCTTTTGATATTATCATTATTTGATTTATTTAAAAAACTAGGCCGCGAAAAATTCTTTTTTATGCGAGGTCTCAAAACTCAAAAACTTAATGTACCTAAAGTAATTTTGTACCCATTACCTTATTTTAAAGTTTTACTTGTTTTTGTCCAACTTTTATTTTCTTTATATCTGTAAGTGTAGGGATAATCAGGTTGCACTACAATCCACTAAATTTCGTGAGTGTAAAGAAGTTAGATTGTTATGACTGTTTATGCGCTCAGTAAAAGACAGCCGTACTTTATCAAAAAAAATATGGACTGTTTTACCGCAGAAAGAAGTCCTCTACAGCAAAACAAAATTCATCTTATTATTAAATATGGTGGAATATGGTGGATTGTAGACTAGTTCTGAATAAGCATCTTTTACTGTACGAGAGAGGGTACAAAAAGAAAAAAATAAAATTTGAAAAAATCGTAGGTTTCTTAGTTTCTTTTGTTTAAACCTATACTTCATTAAGATTGTTACACAATGATATGTTCACTATATTAAAGTGCTTTAATATATCAGTTTGTGCTAAATAAATTTTGATTGTTTGATTAAACATCACAATAGTTAAAAATCATCACTAAAATAGTATTTTCGTAAACAATGATTTTGACTTAGCAAAAATAAAGTAGAAATTCGTGCTTTGAAACTAATTTCAAATCGGCATAAATTTTTTTAATGTTTTGATTGTAAAACTATTCAAAATTTAAAAATACCGTTCCAAATTTTTTTATAGAAGCATTTTATGTAATTGAAACATTAAAAAAGTGGTAAGCAAGCGCGACAGCAGCGCCATACCTACGAAGCGGCAAAAAACTAAAAATCTCCAAAAAATGTTTTGCCTTTGTAATATTAAGAAGTGGCTCACCTTTAAAAGAGTCCCGGCACAAAAGAGTCCTGAAAAAAATCGTGGCTGGCACAAAAGAGTCCTGGCGCAAAAGAGTTCCGGCACAAAAGGGTCCTACAAGTCGTTACTCTGACACAATGAGTCAAAAGCGTCATAAAATACTCGTAACTGTGGCTTTTTTTATATTTTAACACACACATAATCTAAACAAAATGAGTCAGAGACACGTTGATTTTATACCGATTGTGACTTTTTGTTTCAGAATACCAACGAACAGTAAATTTAAAAAATTTTTAGCTAAAAATTCTTTTTTTTAACTTTCTATTTGCTTTGGGAAAACAAATGTTTATTCCAATAATTACGGTTTTCAATCTTTTCATTAGCGGACTGAGTAAAGTAACAAGTTGGAAAAATGCATCGGAGGCATGCTTAGAAACACCTAGGAGGAGGCAAGTAAACCTAACCCAACAAAAAACCTCAAAACTTTCGACAGTATCATAAATTTCTTATTTTTTTAGCGTTCGCTATTATTTTTTACCTGTTGTTGTTTTTATTTTAAATGTACGCATTTGCGTGTCAGCTATAAAAAATTGATTTTATGCCAGGACTTTTTTGTGCCGACCTCAGCGCTCGCAGCGCTTGGGCGAATAAACGCATTTTCTCCAGGACTCTTTTGTGCTGGGAATCTTTTGTGCCAGGACTCTTTTGTGCCAGCTGCGACTTTTTTCAGGACTCTTTTGTGTCGGGACTCTTTTGTGCCGGACCCTTAAGAAGTATTTAGGAAATTTTAAAAGGAAGGGGTCGAGATTTTGAACCAATAAATATTTAGAATATTTGAAACTGTAAAATGTAATCGTCGCTCGCTCATTCTCATTTTCTCCCTACATAATATGATTGGCGCTAATTGTCATTGTACCCTCTTCCTACACTAAAAAACCTTTATTCAGAACAAAACTATGAAAACATAAATCATTCAAACATTTCAATGTACACTATATAGGAAAACATCCGTAATATTTGAAATTTATTAATATGCAAATTTCAAATTATATATCAATCAAATAATTTGAATACTAAAATGCATAATCATTCTTTATACAGTTTTAATAACCTGAAAAAATTTATTATTTTAGATTTTGCTTCTGTTAACAGTAATATTGATTGGTTTGGGATCCGGTTTATGTGTTACCACCGCAATAAAAGTTTCCAATGTAAAAATTTCCTCCACTGTGTGTTTCGATAACATATCCATTTTAACTTGGGCAGACACAAAAGATATGGGAAAGTAAGCCAGCAAGAATTTTTTTCAAATATGTTTTCACAATATTTTCAGCACTGTACACCGTTCTTATTGATTAAAAAACCAGAAGATGAATAATATCCATTTAAAATAAAAAAAGAGAAAAGGCAAAAACAAATAAATTGTGTCGAATTTATGGCTCAGTGCCAGGGCAGAACGTTCATTTTGCGTACTAACCGTCGTGAGATCGAGTCCCGATTTAAACACGCTATATTGTGATAACATTTTCGTTTGATTGTGCTGTAATGTATAGTATATTTGGTTGCACAATTAGCTTCTAGTTATGTTGGCTTTTTGTATCATTCATGCGACATAAATATTTCTTTAATAATATTTGTTTATTAAGTATTAGTACAAAATAATGCTCCGTTTCTTTAATGTGCTTTAATTAATTATCACATTATCCTCTATATTTTAATCTAACAACCCATGCTCATGACTGTATGTAAGATTTTGCGACAGGAGAGTAACTGTAAGAAATTTTAATTAATAAAAAAACAAACCAAATTTCTGTTTAATCTTTTACCCCTAAAAAGTGCGGCATTGTATAGTCAAACTGCGTTTGGAATTTTCTAGTTGTTAAGACTTGTTCATACCAGAACCAAGTGATAAGTGGCAACGGGTTCCGTTTGCGTTTACACTATTACATCGTCACGGTTCCCTGTGGTATTAAAGTCTTGTCACTTTTCACTCCTGGAACTGTGGACTGGACTTTAGTGGTCGTTACTGTTAGACACTGGGCGTTGTCAACTGTTAAGATAAAGTTTTTGTTCTCAGGAAATCGATGGATACCAAGTTTAAAGAATCGTGCGATACAGTGATTTTATTTGCCCACATCAGCATACTAGTAAACCCCGTGAGTCGTGACCAAAGGAACACCAATGCTTGCTTGAAGGTTTGCGAACTCGCTTTGACTAACAACCAACAAATAACCGTTGTAAAAAATGGATCTGTGAATGCACTTTCCAAAACTTTTATAAGATCTTGGGATTAATGAAGAAAGTTACAGACCTATAATAATACTTTGCTAAAAAAATAAGTAAAGGTCTATTCATACTTATGACAAAACGTCCTTTGGACAAAGTCCAAAGGACAAAAGTCCTTTGGATTTGTCCTTTGGACAAAGTCCAAAGGACAAAATCCAAAGAACAACGTATTCATACTTCTTGTCCTTTGGACTTTTCCCTTTGGATTTTGTCCTTTGGACTTTGTCCAAAGGACAAATTCTGAGTAGCGTTCATACTTCGTCCAAAGGACAAAGTCCAAAGGACGTTTTGGCTTGTCCAAAGGACGTTTTGGCTTGTCCAAAGGACGTTTTGGTTTGTCCTTTGGACTTTGTCCAAAGGACGTTTTGTCATAAGTATGAATAGACCTTAAGTTTTTGCGTGCAAATCATTCACAATCGTTAAAATAATCTAAATCAAAAACTTTTTTATCTTCCACCATTTTTTTATCTTGAATTATAATATCAAATATATCACAAACGCGTGTGTTCTTTTCTACTATTTTTTTTAGTATTAATTCTAAACTTCTTTCAGGTCATTAAAAGCTCAAAAGCTCACAACTCCTGTCGTTGAATGTATTTAATATTTAATACTAGTTTAATGTTTAAAACCTCAGTTTGGTTTTTCACTACCCTGAAAATCTTTAAACCTGTTATATTCGCAAATTTTAAAAAATAGACCACGACAAACTTATTTAATATTTTTGAGGCAAAGATGGTTGGTTTTAATAGGTTTGTTATTGCATTTATGGTAAAATTTAATAAAATTTTAATAGCAACTAAATATATTGATTTAATTCAATGTTTTTATAGTATTCCTTACTCAAGAGTTAAAGGTCAATACGGAACCTTTCTGGCAGTTTTGTTTTTATGTGTCATTTTTACTGGAATATTATTATTGCAATGTATAAAAATTGATTCAGCTGCTGCGTTTGTTAAAAAAACGGTAAGTTTCACGAAAAAATAATTTGTTGTTTTTTTAGTTTAATTCTGTAAATGATTGCAATATTTTGTTACATTGGTGTTAGGTATCTATGAGCGTTAAATCGGTTTTTACAGAGTAAATTGTACCAAGTGACTCTTTATTAGAAATTATAAAATCTTTATCAATACCAAAATATTGTAAAATATCGAATATTGTAAAATTATGATATTTTTTATTAATTTACTGATAAAAATTTACTAAATCAGCTTTTGTGACGCTGCCAAATATGGCCCCGCGCCCATCAGACGTCATAGTGTTACAAAACATTGGAAAACTTAATTTCAGTTCAATTCCCAACATTTGTGGATTCCGAATGGTTCATTTGAATGACGACAAATTGCACTTTTTCAAGTGCTTTATTAAAAATTAGAAGATTATAGACACCTTGCACTGGAACTCGGTTTATACATGAAGTATGCAATATACATAAGCGTCACCATAATGGATAATTACCGTATCTCCTACTTATCTTTCGTAGTATGCAGATCAACCGATCGAAATTTCGCGCGCTTTAAATCGGTTGATCTGGCTACTACGAAAGATAAGTAGGAGATACGGTAATTATCCATAATGGTGACGCTTATGTATATTGCATACTTCATGTATAAACCGAGTTCCAGTGCAAGGTGTCCAATAAAATTAAAAAAATAAATTCATGGGTTTTGATTTGTCAAAAATAAATTGTTTTTTGATGCTACATTCAACTTTTTAAAGTTTCAGTTGATGCCACACACACGTTTTCAATTTTTTCACTGCATCAAATTCCCATAGAAGTAAAATTAACAAAAATGGCTGAAATTAATTTATACGATTTTTAGGAATTTGTAATATTGATCGTTGGGAGCATAATTATGATGGTAGTCGCTGTGGCAGAAGGGTGGTATGCTTCCGGATTCGGCGTGTATAATTTGAACATTGTTTCCGGGGCTGTCTCTACGAAAGCCATCATTAAAAGTTGGGCTGCGGCTTGTGTAAGTGTTCCATTTCAAAGAATATTTTTCCCAGCAAGAAGTAGCTTTTTTAAGCTATATCCAGCGAGAATTTACAATAAATAAGAACAATCAAGAAAATCATAGGCGCGACCACGCCAACACCACCCACACGCTAGTGTACAAAAACAAGCCAATTGGTAGACAGATAAATTTCCCAAGTTTCAAAAAAGAAAATTTAAAAAGGAAAACAATCAGTTTCAGATCGTGGGGAATCAAAACCGTGTGTAGTATCTCTGTAGCACTTCGCATGACATTTTTGATCTTTTTCATGCTTTTTAAAATTTTAAAAATAATATTAAAACCTCTCTGTAGAGTGAAATGTATTAAACCTTGGTTTAGCAATGTAAATTGAATCACATCGGCGAAGAAGATACAAACGTTAAACAAAAAAACAAGCCACAACGGCGCAAAAAAAGTTTCTTGGCAGAAAAATTTATCCTCGCGGCGCACGTATTATTGTCTTTTGACCGATTGATGGTCGTGTAATGTAAATCATAGCGTTGCATAAATCACGGTGTAGCTCATGTCGTACTCTCTCATTTCATTTGGTAGATTTTTACCAAATATTTGGTAAAAATTTACGAATTATTTGGTAAATTCTCAACTCAAAAAATATTTGGTAACCGTTACCAAGTATTTGGTAAAAGTTACGAATTCGGCATAGTTACCACAAATTTGGTAGATTTCTGATTTGTACCGTATTATTGGTAGTTTCTGTTTACCAAAAATTTGGTTACTTTTTTGTATACCGAAAAACTAGTTACTTGTACAAATTTTTTATATTTTCAATAGTAACTGTTTTATTTTAAGTGCATTATATGGTGCTTTAAGTGCCATTATTTGAATCTTAAGCGGTATTGTAGGATTTGAGTCCCAATTTTTTATTGAAATAATTTAGAAAAAACTCCACGTAAAATTTTCATTTAATTATTATATTTCTTTTTAGAATGATTAATTGCCAGACTTTTATGATGCGTTTATATAGCACATAAGACTTCAATTTAATTTATTATAATATAATTATTTATTCAATAGACATAAAAATTTACACAAAAATAGGTTTAAAAATAAATAAAAATATATCACATTTTACTATTTTTTAGTAAATAGTATAAGATCAATCTTTTCGTAAAAAAATAGAAAAAACAATAGCAAATTGTATTGACGGTGACAAATTACGACTCAGCAAATCAAGCTCTTAAAATTATTAAAGAATAAAGTTGACTATAGGCAAAAAAAATCTAGCTGACCGCAATATTTATTGCATTGAATCGACTATTTAACAACAAAAACATTGAAAAATTTTCACCAAAGTGGGTTACTAACAAAGATTAAAAACTGTCTTTTAATAATTATTTATCAAATTACTTAATTTGGAACATAATTGCAAATTTTTAAAGAGCTAAAGTTGGTTGATCTATGTATATTTTTTGAAAAGGGGGAATTAAAAAAAAATTCTGCATTCTTATTTGTTTAAAAAAACGTCATTACCGCACACAATTTTAATTGGTCCCCTCAGGTCTGCATTCTAATTTTGAGCGTTAGCTAGATATAATTCAATCATAATTTTTGTATATTTTTTAAAAAGGCGGAGATTCAAAAAATATGACTTGTGTTTTAATTCGTTTTTTTGACATAACCGCACATTTTTAAATGGACCCCTCATTTCTGCGATGCAAACTAAGGAGTTCAGCCAGATATAATTCATCAATAAGTACAATGTCACCACACTGTTTAAAACTCTTAAAATGTTGCATAGTATACTAAGTTTATTGTAGTATTAAATTGATACAGGAAAAAAATAATCCCAGGTAAATAATCCAAGGCGAGAAAAAAATAGTCCAAAGTCAGTAGGTCGAAATAATTCAATGTTGGTACACTTCATTAATTGATTTCAGCAAAACCATTCCTTCTTTTATTTTCAAAGTCACTTCAATGACACATATTAGTGATGTTCCCTAAAGCTTCGCCTCATTTCTGAACTAATGTTATAAAATAATTAAAAGGTAAATTGTAGATTATTTGTCAACTGTTTTTAAAAACCAAATTTTTAAAAACGATAAAAAAAGAGGCTTAAAAAAGCACATAGACTATAATTAATTGAATTTCAATTTTTAAATAAGCCCTAAATTCGCTTATTTATGTGGCAGAGCTCCGGAGCTGCCTTTGCTCCAAATGGCCAAGGCTTCAAAACATGATTGTGGTGAGAGTAGAAACATCACTAATACACCAACATATACATATGTATCAGGTAGATTCAGCTGTGCTTGTTTAAAATGGTCTTCTGTCTGTGTCCTGACCACAATAAAAATTCAACGAGTGTTGTCTTTTACTATTTAGGGCTGTAAGAGCTTCTTTCACTGAAATGTCAGTGGCCTAAATAATAATAATAGTATTAAACTCCATTAATTCTTACTGTAAATTTAGAGTTTTGATTGCTATGACACTGCTTAAATCTGAATTTTGTTTATATAATTTTGGATTTTGAATAAATTTTTACAATAATTTCAAAAAAAAAACCAAATCTCTGTTTTGCTTGCAAATAAAAACCTTAATTTTTTAAAGTTATATGGCCTTTATATTGTGAATATTGTTTAAAAAAGGCAAATTATTTAAAAACCTAAGTATTTTGCTAAATTGGAATCAAATAAACTGATACTGTTTTTTGCTATTATTATCCTGCAAATCAATATATAAGAAAAATCTGTTAATTGTAGGAATTCATTATGATTCGCAGAAAAGTCTATACGTGCTATTCATAAAACTTTCCATTTTGGACTGGGTCTGTTTTTTACTGGGTTCATTTTTTATACAGACCGGTCTGCGTAAAAAACGGTCGCAGTCCGTTTTGATTATCGGAAAGTGAACTGGGTCCGTTTTTTTCATTGGAAAGGTCCGTTTTTGTCATCGGAAAAGTGGATTGGGTCCGTTTTTTTGGAACCAGTCCGCTTCCCGATGATCAAAACGGACCCAGTGCGAAGTGGATGGGGTCCAAAAGTTTTATGAATAGACGGTATGTATGTGTATAATTTTTATTTAGAGTATGTTGAAAAAGAATGAATATAGTGAAAAAAAATGTGTAAATGCATCAACACTATCCTGGTAATTACCAACTTTTTGGTACTTTCTGTGGCAAAATGAACAAATAACTATATATTTGGTAACAAATACCAAGAAATTGGTAGTTTATACCAAGTTCTTGGTATTTACTTAGTGCTACCAAAAGTTTGGTTGCTAATTTTTTTCTTACAAAATAGTTGGTAATACAGTAACTAAATGTTTGGTAAACTGATTTTTGATTACCAAGGGAGTTAGTAAAATTACAACAAATCAACAGGATAAAGTTTTCTCAAAAAATTTATATTATCCGAAATAATTTTATTGGGATTATATATAAAGCGCGAGACAATCCAGAAAATTAAAAATTTTTTTCGAATTATAAAACAAAATAACATTAATAAACATTAGTTGACTCATTTTAGTGGTATTTAAAAGGACGATAGTCTAATAGTTTATCAAACTTAATATTTCTGTGAAAATGTGTCATCCAATGCATACAATACAGGAAGTTTTTTTCTGCAAAACAAAATACATATTTGTCTTATTCCAAGTTTAAATGCCGGATAAAATAAAAAAAATCATAATTTTAATAAAATCGTCGCATAGTGCTTAAAATATCGCAATTTTTTCGCTTTTATTCGGAAAACCAGCGATTTTTTTGTAAAAAATGCAGGCAAAAATGTTGGACAAACTGCCGTCGTTTGGTGTTTTTAACGAAAAAATCGCGGGTTTTTGTACAAGAAACGCAATATCTCGACAAATACTGCATCAATTTTAACGATCAAGGTATCAAATTAAAGTAAAAAGTAGCCGCTTTCTTTGAGTGCATATTTTGTAATAAAAATTTATCCGAATTGTTGAAAAACGACATTTTTGGAGGGTTATATCTCCTGAACCACTGAAGATATTTTGATGAAAACATTTTTGTCGGATATTGGGGGCTGGGGTAAAGTTTTTACAAAAAATAATCAAAATCGAAGACAAAAAGTTTAATTCGGTACCGCACCTTAAAAAAATTAACACTTCACTACTATTATTTTAAAACAAACTATAGTTTTTATTAAATTCAAAAGATTTTTTTCCATAAATTTGCTTTTACTGATTTTTTCAACGGGGTTATACTGCCAACAGTCATAATTTTTATTGAACAATTTGTCAGTTAGCTCAGCATCGAACAGTTAGCCCAGCATCGAATCCCAAAAATTGTGTTTATAAAGTGTCCAGCAAAAATGTCCGAAGTTTACATATAGGAATTTTTTGGCCAATTAATAACAAGATGTTAACTTTATCGCTATTTAATATTGTTTAAAAAGCTTTTTTGCTCAAATCTAAAAAGCTTTGGTTATTAGAAAATTGGTTGACAATTTTTGTATTTTCTGAAAAGGTGGGATTTAAAAAATTTCTGAATTGCAATTCGTTTTTTATGCGTCATACAAACATATCTTCAATTGGTCCTCTCATATCCCCATACATGGGCAAGTTGGTCCGGAGTGGAGGGGGGTTAAACCCCAAATTAGGGGGGGGGGTTAAAATCCGAGAAACACAAAATACCCATATCGTTTTTTTTCTGGAGTGCATTTTACCTATATCGTTTTTCGATTTTGAAGGAAAAATAGGTAAAAAATGCTAATTTTAGGTTAAAAAGCCCTTTTTATTGCATTTTTGAGCTTTTCATTGCTTAAAACATTCATTTTGACCTCAAAACTTAAGTTTGGAGGCAGTTAGAAGTCATTTCAAAGACATTTTTTTTCTTCATTTTTCCAAAATTGGGGGGGTTAACCTTTTCTCCCCCCCCACTTCTGAGTGGGGGGGTTAAACCCCCCTTCTCAGAATTTGGAGGGGGTTAACCCCCCATCCCCCCGTGCCCATGTATGCATATCCCCATACAATTTTATAAAGTCAGTCAAATTTACTTCAGCCAAATTACTATTAGATTAGTCCAAGACAAATTATTTCAACGAGTTTAGTTATTTTAATTGAGCATTCAGCAAGTAGGTGATTTAAAACTTTCAACAAAAAAATTCAAGAATATTGACAATTAAATACCGTCGTACTCATTTAAAGCAAAAATTATTATATTTAAAACTATAAATTTGCTTCATTTTTGGTATCTTAATACATTAAAATAAATTCGGCGATCTTGTTAGGTTAAAAATCTGTTTAGCTTAAAAATTTAATTTTATCGATTAATACACAATCGACAGTAGTTCTATTTTTTGATAAAAATAATTTTTGACATTTGAGAAATTTACATCAAATAAATTAATCAAGGACAGAAGTAACAACAACAGTATTTTATTTTTAAATACTAATATTTCAAAATATATCTCGAATATATTTAGTTTGCAAAAAATTGCATCCAGACAAACTCGTTGATTTTAAATAACACAAAATTTATATATGTCTTAACGGTTGTATTTTTCTAAAAATAAGATTTAAAAAAGTTATTCAGCAAATTGGTAAAAAATAAAATAGCATATTGAAGAGTGGATAGCAGACGAGTGACAGCAAAGCGATGAAACCATTTGAGTTAAATATGTTTTCCATGTTCTTTTATTCAAAATTTAAGTTTTTCACGTTTGACCGAAACATTTTTGGGTTTGTTTTTGCAATTTATATTTTGTAGTATAGAAGGCAGCTTAAAAAATTTTTGTTCCGTGAAAAGTTAGTATAGTAAATTGACGCGTTAAAATCAATAATATCAAATAATTATTTTTTTGGTAGGAACTACAAAATTTTCGTAACTTTAACGAATTATTTGGTACACCATAGTCTACTAATTATTTGGTAAATTTTTCACACTTTACCTTTTACTTGGTACACACTACTAATTATTTGGTAAACCGTTACTAAATATTTGGTAACATAAAGTTACCAAATAATTTGGTAATAGCCAACTACGAAATGAGCTGAGAGAGTACAGGAAAAAATTTTAAATGTGCTACTTTTGTAAAGTATCGAGCGCAACAATCAAAACTAATCAATTTAATTAATTTTAACCGAATTCATTAAAAAACATCGTAGTCTGTACAAAAGTGTAGGAGCACTGAAAATAATCTTTGAATGAATTTATCTCACGAAAAAGTAGGTTTATATACTATTGTCTGTTAATAAACTAATAATTCAAGTAACGTATTGATGATCTGGTAAAAAACGACTTTTTTTTTGGTGAAATATGATAATTCCATAATTTTTTCTACTGCACTCAAATTTTTGTCGTCTGTTTAGTTTTATTCAAATCATTTTTGTAGATTAACAAGCTTCGACGGATTTTAATATTTTGAATTCGCTAAGGCCGAAATCTTTCAATTTTAACAGTGATATATATTCCTTCTTCACATGATTTGGATTTATTTTTTGATAAATCTATAATGAATGTGCATTTATTTTAGGCGTTTTCATTTGTTACGAGTGTGTTAATGGTTATTCACTTTCTGTTTGTACGAAAAAAATCCAACGAAAGATCAATGTATGATGTTTTATAATCAATATTTGCTAATTCATCAAGCAAAACAGAAGAATAATACTGACAGATTTTTGTGATGTTTTATTATTATTTCATTATATTATTTTTTTAATGTTTTTCTAAATGCGTTTTATTATTAAAAAAGTGTATAGTGTGCGTTTTTAAGTAACATTTTAAACATCAAAAAACACACGAAAAGAAGTAGTTTTTTTAACTGTGAATGTCTACGAAAGGTTATGTTTTGCTCTTGTGGCAATATCTGTTGATATTTGGAAGTAAAAAATAAAAAAATAAGGCAAAGTTGTTTTTCTACTTTAAAAAAATGATTTAATTATGTTTTTTAATGAGAATGACAATACCAACGTTGTATTTTATAAAAAAAAACGTTGTAAGGGGTTTAATATGTAATAAATTCAAAAAAACCTAAATTCTAATAATCTAAGTGAATCAAAAGAAAATAAAAAAACTTAAATTTTTAAGATATCTATATAGCTTTTTTTGCTCCTATTGGTTTTTTTAACAATTTGTCAAAAATAAAGAAAATGCGAAATTGGGTCATATTTTGATTAGTGATGTGCCCCGAAGCGGAACTCCCTGTTTAGGTGATTCAAAGCAACCCACGAGCTTCGGAGCTCCGCCCTATTTTTGTACTAATTTTATGAATAACTAAAGAGTGATGCCATATATTATGTTGTCAAAATTTTTTTGCAAATTAATTTTTTTTTTCAAAATTTACTTAAGGTAAAACACCACAGTTACAACGATTTTTACTAAAAGTTAGATATCAACTTAGATATTAATTTTTGTCTGACAAAAGTATAATGCGATCGAAAGCTCAGATTATGATGTATCCAACGGTAATAGTTTCATTGTTTACCGAATGTTCTATTTCGAGATATAGTTTGATGAATTTAAAGCTCAAAAAACAGTTTTTGGCCATTAAAAAACATTTGATTCGCTCAGTTTTTGCTGCAATTTTATAAAAAGTTAACGAAAAACAGGGGGCAACTTTTAGATGTGGTTTGTAGTAAAACGTAATTCAAAATTTTAGGAAAATTAAAAAAATCGATGTTTTTAAAAGAAAAATCAAATCAAAAAAAATTTTGAATTAGTTTTTTAATCAAACACAATTTAGAGTATTGATTAGACTTGTGTCTAACTATTTCCAAACTTTGATTAAAATCTGAGCGAATCAATTTTTTTAATTTTCATTTAAATTTTTTTGATTTGACGCCGAGAAACTACATTTCGACACGTTTGTTTAAAAGTATCTTTTAGGAGAGGTTATCAGATGGGCCAGTAGCCGAGTGGTTAACGTATCGAATTCGGATCCTCGGACCCGTAGGTTCGAGTATCTCCAGGCAACATTTTTAACGTCGAAAAAAAATTTTTTTTAATTTTTAACTTTTTAATTGAAAAAATGTTCTTTATTTAAGATACGCTAAACTAAAAATGAAAAAATAGAATTTTTTGTAATAAATTTTATTATAATATAATGTATTTTGACATGTATTTTATTGGTGTCATTTAATAATTGTGGACGATAACAATTTTTTAAGAAAAATGAATGTCAAAAATTGAATGAGCAGGTCAAATTACGTTAGCAAAAATTAATTAGAAAGAATCTGCCGTCAAAATCTAACTGTTGTGTTCTACCTTAAAACGTTAGAAATAATGCTAAAAATGCAGATAGAGTATTTTTAAATGTATTTTAAGCTTAAATAAGCTTAAAGCTTAAAATTGTTCATTTAACGGGGGGAGCTCAGGAGATCCCTCTGCTTTAAATGGCCGGAGCTCCAAAGCATGATATTAAAGGGTAGGAACATGACTAATTTTGATCTGGATCCGCTAAAAGTCGCCGCTTCGAGTTTTTAAATTTTTTAACGGCTCTGTTTTTAGTTTTTTTAAGTAATTTAAAAAATTGTTTTAAATACGCAATTTTATAATCAAAAAGTTGTCAATTTACAATAAATTAATGACGCCTTTGCCATTTAATAGGTGTTGCCAGGGAAGTAAGCGTACACGCTTATTACGCATCGATTTTTGCACAAAAGACAACTGTGAAAATACAAATAAAAGACATTATTTGCTTTTAGTAAATTTTCTCATTTTATATTTGACTATTCCAATATAAAATACATATTGTTTTCTAAAATATTCAATCCGAAATACAGTGTTCTTGTTATTTCCATAAGTTTAATGATCTATACAAAGATGGTCAACTTTCCGGATTTTTTTAGGGGTATACTCGACTCCACCTCCGAAATTAATGATTTTGTTTTTATAATAAAACTCATAAAGAATGTTTATCATGGACTGTAAGCCTTATTTTCCTTTAACAGACCAAGCAAAACTTTAAAATCAAGCTGAAATTTATGACGATAACTTTTTATTTTAATTTTATGGTGCGTGTTCTTGAAGAATAATGATTATTCACCTGTTGGTTGATATAAGTAATCAGCACGGAAATAATTAGTGTTCGATTGTGTTGGATAAATCTTACGTAAGAAAAAGTTTGCATACGGTGTCGTTTAATTTGTATAAGCATGGGTCGCAAGCACTAACTGATCGTTTTGTATGATGTAATAATAGACACCTTGCACTGGAACTCGGTTTATACATGAAGTATGCAATATACATAAGCGTCACCATAATGGATAATTACCGTACTCCTACTTATCTTTTGTAGTATGCAGATCAACCGATCGAAATTTCGCGCGCTTTCTATCGGTTGATCTGCATACTACGGAAAGATAAGTAGGAGATACGGTAATTTCGCGCGCTTTCTATCGGTTGCTCTCCATACTACGAAAAGATAAGTAGAAGTACGGTAATTATCCATTATGGTGACACTTATGTATATTGCATACTTCATGTATAAACTGAGTTCCAGTGCAAGGTGTCTATAGTAGGTTACGTATTTTCTGTGAGGCTTTTCAATCAAAGAATTAAGAGGAATCAACTGTTGCGAACGAACTTTCCATACCTTAATCTACCTTACGTGAGATTCAAGGATTTTAACTTTTTTTCTTTAAATATTATCTTTTTAAACTTTTTTAAACTTTTAAAATGAAGAGGTATTCGAAATAAATCGAAACCGTAAGTAAAAGAGGTGTTTTTTAAAACCAAAAATGCATAACAATTGTGATGTATTTTTGTTTAAACTTTGTTGAAAAAAGCTTAATGTTATTTGAAAAGTTAGTTAAAACTTTTCTATTAAATTAATGATTTGTCCTAAATAAAACTGGGGTTTTTAAAACTTGCTTGAAGAAAAAATCTTACAAGTAATCTAATTTGGTTTAATTCAGTGAATCAAAATATCAAGGTTTAGGGCGATGGAGCCGAGGGAACTTGGAGCCCAAAATAAAAATCTATAAAACCTATACCTAAGCCTAAGCGAAGCCTAAAAAAAGGTGAAAAATTTTTTCGACGGCTCCAAGTTCCCTATTTGCGGCTCTTAAGACCCCGTACCCATATCAATAGAGTCTTTTTATAAAGTTTTGGTGGGATTTTTTTAATTTTGTAATTTTTTTCCGTGGGATGTGTGCTTTACAGTTAAACGTTAATTTTCAATTAAAAACCAACATTTTAACTAGCTTTAAATAATGCTCTGAAAGTAGAACAGAAAAAAATCTGGGGCTATTTTTATATAAAAATAATATCGAATAATCTTAGGTGACCGTATATCTGGATCATATGTAGCATCTGGCTTGTAGTTTTTATTAAAAAATGTAGACCATATTATCAAGCATAATACTGTTTTTTTTAATTTTCTACTCATTATTTTATTTAAAAAATTTTTGTTAATCGTATATTTTATAATAATACAGAATGTACACCGCACAATACAAGACAACTATTATCAACTGCAATAATAAAAAAAACATTGTGCACTAAGATCATCTTCCCAATCTATTTTTGTGTTTATAACATTTCTTTAAAACTTTTTCTAATTTAACTTTTATTATTTTCACTATAAATGTATTTAGTTTTTTTAATTGCATTTAAATAAATATTTTACATGTTAATTTATTAAAATTTATTTTGGACGCAATAGTAATCATCTAAATAGATGACACTGCAATGGATGACGCAGCAAAAATTTAATTAGTTTTTTACACACCAAATTTTCAATCAATAAAACAATTTACAACACTATTGACATAGTATTTCGGTTTAAGACTTTTTCGTGGCCAGTTTAATTATTATTCGCCATTATTCACGTATAGCTTCTACTTCACTTAAAACGTTTTTATTAATGCTGTTAAAATTTTAAATCACCTTGAATTAAACTTAGATAATAATTACTTCGGAAAGAATTAAAGTCAGTCTCCAATATAATGTTCTTTTTTCACGTATTATAAAAAATGAGATAACAATTTGATGTTTTTTTACTAAATAATAAATATTTCGTCCATTATTCTAGTGAATTTCGCAATATACAGGTGTATTCCTAACCTGAATGCTTTGGAACTTCGAATATTTAAAACTCTAATGTTTTTAAATTTTCAAAATATTTTTTAATTGCAAAAAAAAATCAGGAAAAATATTTTTATTAGAAATCTACCTACATTGTAGCATAATAAAATTTTATGTAAAGTGTCGCACACTGAAATAAAAATTCTTTTTAAAATGATCAATTTTTAGACAATTTTTATTAAATCGAAAAATTCACAACAACAATAAACTGATCTTAAGTATTCCTGTAGTTTTTATTCAATGTTTTAAGCTTTTTGTAGTGTAGCTTTATTGTTTTATCTGTAAATTTTGTGTTCTAGTCAAAATATATTTTTGCAATGTTTAAAATTTATTATTGCAAAATTTTTTAAAATAATTCTTGCCACGAAATTTCCTGCAACAGAAGAGAGAAGAGTACTATTATTTTTAATTTTGCAAATGCACCTAAGGACATAAGTAAGCGAAGTTTTTAATTTGCAATAAATTTTCATATTTTTTTGGGACAGCAAGCCTAAATTATTGTCATGCTAGGTATAGATCCTTGAAGAAATTAGCTTCGTGGAACATTAATTTGTTTATTTCCGTTTTGATTCCGCTTAACTTACGTTTCTTTATTACCACGGTACGTTTACAACATTATGATTATAGGTCTATTTTTGTGACAAAAAACCAAGCAAAAAATTATTATTCAGATTTTTTTATATTTTCAATTGTCATATTATTTTTAACAGTGAAGATTTTTTTTAAATTTAGAAGGTTTTTATACTTGAAGCAATTCTACACGAAAAGATATATTTATGACACTGATAAAAAAATTTACTTAGTGCGCATATTTTTTTTGCATTTTGAATTAAAATGTAAATGCGCAGTTTGCCTTCGGCAAAATTTAAATAAAGTTTTTGAACTTAAATCGGTTAAGATGTAATTAAAACCAGAAATTAATAATAAATTAACATTAAAAGTTTACAATTTACATTAATCCCTGGATTGAGTCCCTGCTAAGATGCACGCATTGTGATAATATTTTTTGTTGATATTGTTATATGTAGTATTTGGTTGCGCAATTAGAGTTGAGTAACATTGGCCTTGCGTATCCTACTTTTTGCGTAATAAATAAACTTTTTTAAAATTTTAAATTTCGTTAAAAAATTTTGTAGTAGAAACCTTGTTTAGATTTAATTTTACTTTTTAGAGAAACATATGGAGGAAACGGCAGATGAAAATATGGAAGAAGTCGATCTGGAAACAGATGGAAAAGTTGAGTTTCGAAAAAAATCAAAAACGAAAACTCAGAACAAAGTTCATCCGCAGAAAAAATACTCCGATGATAACAAAAAAGAGGAACCGAAGATTTGGATTCCCCACGAAAATTCCTGGACAGAAACTCCTTATCTTTGTTGTTTAGCCGGCTGTTTAAGGTTTTGTTTTTTTTGGTGTCAATTAATTGTGTTTAAAAAAATTATAACACCGCGTGACACAATGTAGATTAACAGTAAATTGGTCGGTTTTAAAAACATCAATTGACTTTGCTTTGAGGAATTTGAATATAAATCTGTTGTCTTTTTTTCTTCTTTATGTGCTAGTATGATCTGTAGTGGATAAGCTATTATGCTTAGTGGGTCTCATGCCAAACATTATTAGGAACGTCAAAAATGTTGAAATTCAGTACCTTTATTATCATGGGTAGCAAAATAGCACCACAGGGTGATTTACCCCGACGCTCCGCACAAACAATAATAAAAAACGTGCGTAAATTTTGTAAATTAGGGTAACTGACTTAATTTCGGCCACGCCTTAATTTCGGCCACCAATTTAGGGTGTTAGAAAATTGGCTTATTTTTAAAACACAAAAGAACTAGCACAAAAGTAACTGGATTGATGTTGAATAAAGTGTTTTTGCAAAAATTTTTTATTTTTGTTATTCTACATTATCAACATTTTCATACAAAAAGTGAATTTTCTGTGATTTTCCTAATTTTTGCTTTGTGTTTAAACTGCATCAAATTTAGAACGAAGCAATATATAACCTTAAAATATCGTCTATTTAAGGCTCAAAGTTGTTAATTTTCATGTTTTGATATTTTTTCAAAATCATTTTGCAATGCGTTTAACTAACTGCGCATTTTAAGATTCCGTTAATTTCGGCCACCTGAAAATTTAGGTGAAAGAACCTGCCGTTTTTTGCTGTTTTTAAATATCATTGTACTACCGTATTTATAAAAAAAATTTTTTGCTCGTTTGACTTTGTTTTGACGTTTTTTAAGCCAAAAATAAAAATTGAACAAAAAATACAAATTATTAAAACTTGTTTTTTTAAGGTTTTGACATAATTAATTAAAGTCTTGCTAATAATTATTAAAGTTCGCAAACGGTAAAAATTAAGTTATATGTACCAAGAACAATACCTAAGGGTAAATTTGCAACCTTTAGAAATTTTTATTGTTTGTTTAAGCAATAGTTATGGCCGGTTTTTTGTAGGTGGCCGAAATAAATGGCACGCGCCTTAATTTCGGCCACTTTAAAAAAAAAGTTTAAACCTTCACTGATTTTTAAGTGTAACAGAAATATTCAAATTTTTCCACTGGAATAACAAATATAGCTATTGTTTGATTTTTAGGCCAAATTTTGGCTTGATTGAAAAAGCCAGAAAAAACTTATTCAAAAAAATAAAAAAATGTGGCCGAAATTAAGTCAGTTACCCTAATCTTTTTTTTTCTATTATTATTCTGACACTCATATTTAGGATCAATTTCTCTTTCGACACAGATATAAAATGAACATGTACTCATCAAAAAACGCAATGCACGAACGTGAATTGCATATCTTTTTTTACCTTTACCTTTAGTTTTTTAAGTATTGGGAAATTGAGTTTGTAGGTAATGTACATGTTTAACTTCTGTATATAGGTCAGATTTTTCAATCAGTTTTGCGCTAAATTGTTTAAACTTCTAGTTGTTTTTGCAAATATTTTGGGTCATTACAATAAAACCATGATTACATTGTGATATTTAGATCGTAATTAGTAAAAATGAGATAAAAATAATAAGAATTATTTACATGTGCTTGTCAAATTTTATAAAGTTACTGAAAGAAAAATATTTTGATTTGCTTTAGCTTTGTTTTACATGGAGCGCTATTCGAATTAACATAATATTCAGATGAAAAATGGAATTGACTGAATTTTATTAGTTAGTTGGATTAACAGAATCTTATAAAACTTAATCTTATAAAACATCTGCGTCATTCTCCAGCTACATGTACATTTCGTTTTAAATTTTAAATTTAAGTGAAATAAATAAAAAATATACAATAAACATAAAAATTACTGCGAAACTTGTTTTATTAAAGACTTTCTATAAATATTTTATTTTTATTTTCAGTTTCAGTCTTAAACATTTTTAGGTATTGGATACAGTTTCGAAATTTGCTGTTGAGAAATCCTTTATTTTTGTGGCGTGTGCCTTCACCGTATAAACCTTACAATAGAATATTCACTTTTGGAGAACTTTTTCTTACAATTTTACTACTTGGTAATGCGTTAAAACAAATTACAATTTCAATAATAACTTTAAATTATAGATTTTAATAGTATTTATAGAGAAATTTTTTGGTAAATATTAAAACTGAAATATTCTAATTAGTAAAAACACGTCAGGATTTAAAGAACCCTCAAAATGTCATATAGTATTCGTGATCACGTCATATATGTTTTGCTCTGTGGGAATGGTTGTGGGAGGAGCTGTTTTAGCCAATTAGCGCTTGGGAAAAATTGATCTCCAATGAACACAGAGATCTCCAATTTTTTCCCAAGCGCTAATTGGTCAAAAAAGTGATTCTATAACGTCGTAACTCTGAAAATCTTTCATACTGAACAACTTTCGTTTAAATGGGAAGGTTTTGACCGTGGTGAAAAAAAGTTTTTCTTTAATTTTAAAACTCTAAGAAAAATCTCACAAATCTAAAAATTTAATTTTGTTACTCACTAAAATACAACTAAGAAAATTTGTTATTTATTTAATTGTTTACAAGTTGTAACTGTTTTTGAGACCTAAAATAAGTTTATTGCAGAATGGTGATAGTGGGGGAGCCAGTCTCTGACTTTTTTATGATTATATTGTACTTTTTATGTTTTTTAAACTTGCTTAATTCCAAGATCGTGATAAACTATTGATCATTCTTGTTTAGTTTTAGCTTTTTGCTTGTTGTTTTTTACCCAACGTAATAAAAATCGTTTTTTTAGTAATATTATTATTTTTGATAAAATTGTTATTTTATGAATTTTTTTAAAAATTGCTTTCACATTTACGTTTAAAAATTGCGTACATAAATTTTTAATTTTTTATCGTTGTCTGATTTATGATTTTTAATAGTCAGAACGGAAGAAAATTATCATTGTATGGTTGTAATTATTAATAGCAAATTTCTTGAAAAAGAAATCGGTCTAAATTTAAAATAATTCGTTTTCTACTAATGTACACCAAGTTTGGAAAATAAAAATAAAAAAACACTTAATTTTTTTTGCAAATTCTTGCAAAAATATTGTTTTAACGTGTGTGTCAGGGTCTTCCGTCGCTTTTTTCGCCATTGTCGTTGTAAATAAAACGGGTGACGTGGAGGGGACCGGGAGCTTGGCGATCGTTCCCACGATTCTCACTTTCACCCTGGCCACCAGGAATTCCATCTACACCCTGCTTCTGGGCATCCCGTTCGAAAGACAGTTGTATTGGCACAAACTCCTTGGTCTGATCACCATTATATTTTCCTGGGCTCACGGAATAAGGGCGTACCAAGGAGAAGGTAAATGCGCTTACGTATTAAAAACTTTTTTATAAAATTTACTACCGTATTTTTTCTATAAACACCCTCCAAAAATTATTCTAATATTATGTGGCATGCGATGATAGTTACGGACACTGAAGATTCTCCAGTCTAAAGGTCCATGGTTCAAAAAATGTTTAGCAAAATCATTAAAGATAGATTACTGCTTATATACATTCTGTGTTTTAATTTTTTTACTATTAAAATAATTTAAATGCAGAAAATTCCGCAAAATTTTTTTAGGCTACATAGACATTAATTATGGTTTTTAAAACCGTAATTAAGGGAGATCTTAGTCGTCAGAAAATTTTGAGCGTATGGAGCCGCAAAAACAGGAACTTAGAGCTTTACATAAAAACTTGGCTTGGGTAGGTTTACGCTTAGGCGCATAGCGAATTTTATCGACTTTTAGTTTCGGCTCAAAATTCTTAACCTCTAACACCGAGTTCCTACTTACGGCTCCAATGTCCCTTTTTTTGCTCTAAGTTCCCGTGGCTCTAATAACTCTGAATAATAAGATGTATGTTGCTCGCTTGAGCCCTGGGCTTGCCTTGCCGTCTGTTCTTAATAATATTATTTAAAACGTCAAAGTCTGCTTTATTTAATTCTATTAACAGGCCCTTTTGTACCGGCCAGGCACAAGCGGATAGCAAAGCTTTGCTCTAAATTTTAAAGTTTTTCCCAAATTTGCTGTTTTTATTTTTGTTTTTTATAATGATTCAGATGGAGATAATGGCAATGACGACAATGATGATGAAGATTTCGTTACCGGTCTAGGATTTGCTATTTCCATGTCTGCTCTTATTTTATTGGCCAATCCTGTCATGAGGCGCTATGTATTCACTATATTTTATATTCTTCACGTGCTTATCACTGTTGTTGCCGTGGTTTTCGGTATAATGCACGACGCCGGTGCGATAATGATAGGTAATAATTAAGTATTTTTTTAAATATAATAAAATCGGGAATACGATTAAACTACAAAACGATTTTTGCCAACACATTGGCAAAAATACTCATAGCTTTTTTTTGATTCAAAAATAAACAAAAACATAGCATTGAAATAAGTTAAATTTTTTTCACGTTGAAAGGATAATTGTGAAACAGATGGAAAATATTTTGATAGTTTTGAGACTGACATGGAACAACTAATGTATGAATAATATATTTCATGCTACTTGTTTGGGTTTTTTACATAAAAAATTGCGTAATTATACGTTTTTTTATGTCTGCTGCAATCATAAAATTCTTGTTTTCAGTTTTGTTTGTATGTTATAACATAGATTTTAGTAAAAGTACCTCAAAAAGTAAAGAAAAAAATTATAAATAATGTGTTTATAGGTGTTTTTATTTGGGGCTTAGATGTTCTGTTTCGATTTTTCTACCTCTCCATGTTAAAATATCCAAAAAAGTGCATTGCTACTCGGTTGCCTTCAAATGTGGTTCGTTTAACATTTCCGAAGAAAAATTGTGACTACTGCCCAGGTAAGGTTACCAACTAATTATCAGTCAAAAATGGCTAATTAATTAAAAATTCCGCTGTTGTTTTCGATTTTGAAAATTTAAAAATTTTGAAAATGCCATATCTTCTTCTTTAGAGAATGCTGCTATAAAAATTTTAAATAGTTAATAGTTTGCTGTTGCATCAAATTTTGATTATTGTATATGTTTCGAATAGCTTTGGCGGAAATTAACGTTGATAGAAAACTTTAAAACTCCGATCTAGTTAAGTGTTTTGTCAGCTCATTTAAGCTGGAGCGTTCTATGTTTGATCTATATTTTTAGAACTATTGTAAAGTGTTTATTTAGTTTAAAAAATCAGTTTATGTTTATAACGTAGTTTAGTTGAAAGTTTTAATTGAACCAATTTTAGTTTTTTTTAAATATTTGAAAATATATGGCACTATTCTTTAAATTATCCTAGTACTAAAAGACTTTAGGATCTCGTTTCCTTATTTCTGAAGCTTGCTCGCACCGCACCCATAACACAATGTTTATACATTTTATATATATTTTAACATTATAAATATTTAAATATTTGAAAATATATGGCACTATTCTTTAAATTATCCTAGTACTAAAAGACTTTAGGATCTCGTTTCCTTATTTCTGAAGCTTGCTCGCACCGCACCCATAACACAATGTTTATACATTTTATATATATTTTAACATTATAAACACTATGTATACATTCTTTATAATTTTATAATTTACACCCCCTCCTGCCTTCTATTATAAATGTTTACTGTTTAGGACAGTACCTTTTTGTTATGGTGCCCAAAGTGAATCCTTTTGAGTGGCATCCTTTTAGCATATCCAGTTCACCACACCATGATAAGGTTTGATGATATTTCTTATTTTATTAAGTGTGTATATGTATAAAAATATAAATAAGATGCACAACATTTTTTTGTTTTTTTCACACCTATTACATTTTAATTACAGCCTGAAATGTTAGTAAAGATATCATCAGTAGGTGAAACTCCTATATCTTTTGTAATTTTTATCGCAAATAATCTCGCCTGGTGTCTCGTGCATAAAAGAGGAAAAAGGTGGTAAAAATCGCGAAAAGCAGCGAAGTTTAAGTTTGAGCAGCACTCATTTACTTTGCATTGCAATGACATGCTGTGTTTCAGAGACGCGCTTTTTGCCTATATATAATCGGTAATGTTTAATAAATGCACCACATACAATGTAAACTAGGATATTTTTGTCAAACCTTAGGTTCCACATTATGCGACGCACCTCGCATTCTTAAAATATTAATTGTACTGCAAAAAGTTGAACAAAATTTTGACAACACGTTTTTTTAATTATTTATCTTTATTATACATTATTAAATAATTTTGTTTGTATTCTTTTAAATGTAGTCAGTTCAGTATTCAAAAAAATTCTTATTTTATTGCCAACATTACACAAAAGCTTAATCACAATTCTCTTGTCTTGTCATCGTTTTTGTCATTTTTATATCTTGTTACGACTGTGTTTTCACTTGCAGTAATTTGGGAAATTAGGAACCGAAGGAACTTCAAGCTGGAACTTGAAGAAAAAATAGGAAACTTTAAACAGCAAATGAGTACTTTAGAGCCGAAATTTTAAAGGTGCTAAACTTTAAAACTTTTGTATCTAAACTTAATCCTTAACCTAAACATACCCAAACAAATTTTTTACGTAAAGCTCGATCTTTCTAATATTACTGACTGACAGTTCTAATCTCCTTACTTGCGGCTCTAAAAAACCTCGTATATACCTTTCCAACTTGAAACCAATAACTTTAAAATTTATCTCATTTTTTTAAAAAAGAAGTGAAGTTAAATTATAAAATAATTTTAAGTTTTAACCTGTTGATCATTTTGCAGATAAGTTTACACATACGGGTGTTGGGCGACTGGACCAAACGTCTTTACAAGTTTGTATCAACAAATGCGGGTCAACCCCTGGAGTTAACTGCTTTTTTTGAGGGTGAGTTGTACGTAATCAACATTTATAAATAACAAAATCTAATCAGCGTCTTTTTTTGAAAAAAAACCTGTTTATTTTTTTAGGTTTTTACACTTTTATTGGCCCTAACTCATCTGTTTCTTCCTTAAATGCAAAGACCTAACACAATTGTGAAACAGATTTTAATCTGGGAAATTTATGTTAATCGTACAAACTTACAAAAAAAAACTCGTTTTTCTACATCTGTTTTCAAAAAAGAACCACTATCTTTGTAGGATTATAAGCGTTTTTGAACAATAATGCGGGTTTAATATAACTAATAAATGAACCTGATGATGTCCTTGCATGATGAGACGCCGCGCAAAATCATTGTTCCTTTTTTTTAATTATTAAATTACTATTCGACTCACATCCTAGCGTAAAATAGGTAACTTGTAACTTTAAACGTCTTTCAATAAAGACGAACAACTCTTAGCAAATTATTTAAAAAAGTATGGCAAAATTAGTTAAGTTTAGATAATACAAATTTCAAAAGGTCCTAAACATTTGAAATGCTTGAACTGAAATGAGCTGTTAATCTATAGATCGTCAATAAAAAAAAAATCAATAGCGCTTTTTCAAAAACTTTTATTGATTTTTTTCATGTTTAATAAAAAATATCTCATGCCCAAAGTAGGTCGTACTCCAATTGGCTCTTTTAAATTCTATTATTAGAGCTTTGGTACTCATGTGTGTGGTTGCGGCCTATATTGGAGCGTATCATGATTATTATAAAGCTACATTTTTTAGCGTATCATGATTATTATGAAATTACATTTTTTTCTAATTTGGCGCGCTCTAATTACGATACGCTACAAAAAATCAAACTATTTTATCTTCATGGCATTCGTTACACCATGGCGTCAAAAGGGTTAAAATATTTTTCAGCTCTGTAATTAGGGCGCGCTATAATTGAATTAGTGATGCCTTAATTAAGGTCACTAAACCATACATGTCAGAAACACAGTTATGATTTTGAAATCAGCCCGATTTGGTGTGAGGTACTAAAGTGGGTCTTTCAGTATCCAAAATTCTTAAAAATAATAGTAAAAAAATATATTATTTGAGGACCGTATGGTGCGCCAGAAATCGATGTTGATAATAAAAACTATAAATTGTTTTTATTGGTTTCTGGAGGTATCGGCATTACTCCCATGCAATCTATGTGCAATCAGCTAATATACGAAGCAGAGGAACAAGGCAGACCATTAAAAAAGGTTAGTTGTTATAATCTAGTATGTTTTTTTTCTATTTTAATATTTCTGCATAATCGAGTAATTTTAATTTAATTTTATTTTTAAAACTTTCTTTTTCAACAAATCTAATGCCAAAACATTATTATTAAATTTAACGTTAAGATTTGGTTCGTTTGGTCGGTGGCCGATAAGTACATGATCTCCGCCGCCTTCGAACACGATCGGCAGTGGACAGTGGGAAACGCGGACCGAAATCGCCTGCCGATGTCCTTTCAGCCGGACAATTTGAAAAGACTGGGATCAAGCTCCCGTATGGAAAACTCCACATCTTTCAGCCAGGTGTGATATTGTATCACTTTTTTGTTTATAGATGGTTATTTGTCGGCAATAAACATAGCAGTTAAATCGCGTATCTTTTTAATTAACATGTTGGTATCATTCAGTACGATAATTGCTATACACCCGCACATCACCTTAGGGCTGGTTCATACTTATGACAAAACGTCCTTTGGACAAAGTCCAAAGTCAAAAAAATTAAAATTGTCAAAAAAATCAAAATCAAAAAAATTGTCAAAAATTAAAAAAGCCAAAACGTCCTTTGGACAAGCCAAAACGTCCTTTGGACTTTTTGCTTTTTGCCTTTGGACTTTGGACTTTCCTTTTGCCTTTGGACGAAGTATGAACGCTACTTAGAATTTGTCTTTTGGGCAAAGTCCAAAGGACAAAATCCAAAGGGAAAAGTCCAAAGGACAAAAGTATGAATACGTTGTCCTTTGGATTTTGTCCTTTGGACAAAGTCCAAAGGACAAAAGTCCTTTGGACTTTGTCCAAAGGACGTTTTGTCATAAGTATGAACCAGCCCTTATAGTTATAGTAAATAATTTGCTGGTTGCTGAATCTACATACATGATGAGTGGTCAAACTTATTGATGCGTCAATACTCTACATATTGAACATTGATAAAACGAAGGAATTTGAATAAATTTTAAAAGAAAAAACAATATGTACGAGAAAAATGTATTAAGAATATCCATAATAAATTGAAATTGTTTACAATAGCTAGGTTTTCATAAAATTTCGCCAAAAAGTAAGTGGCAAAAATGTAGGTTCAATGCCAACAACAAATAAAATGAATATGGACATATTTTACAACAAAGTGGAGTGAAAATGGATACTATTTTTTAGTGTTTGTGGTTTTTTTTTAAAATGAACCGTTAAAGATGTAGTATACTAATTCGTGGTGTATTTTTATTTGCTTTTTAGTTGATATTAATTGAAGTATCAGGTCACACTAAGAAAAAATTGTATTACACCAAAAATTAATTTCCAACGTTTAAAGAGTTATTAACATGAATATCGCTTGGTTATTTCTAGTGTTCTTTTTATACACTATTTTTAAAAAGAAAACTTTTTATCTGAACGGATATTAACAAAACTTAATAGAAATCATGCTAGGGTACCAAAAAGCTAGAGTTTTAAATTAGGTGTAATTAAAAAAGTATTAATTGAGTAAGTACTGCCATTTCAAAAAAAATTAGTTTGCCTTTATGATGTTAGTGTGGGTTTTTTTTTGTTTGCTGTTATTTTGGTATTATCGATTAGCTATAATAAAATTTTACCTTTAAAAAAAGGGAACTACGTATAAAAAGACATTTCGCTTCTTTAAACTTTATATTTTGTAATTATAAACATTTTCTAAAACACACCATAAACCAAACACCATACATTATTTTTGAAATATTGTATTTTTTAAACTGTATTATTCATTATAATAATTCTTCAATTGTACTGTATCATTTATTATAATACTTCAACTGTATCATTCATTAGAATACTTTTTGGAATTGAACCAAATTTAAAATTTAAACTTTTTGGTACTTTAGCATGAATTCCATTAAGTTTTATTAATATATCCGTTCAGTAGAAATGTTTTCTTTCGAAAAATGGTGAATAAAACAACATCGGAAAGTACCATGCGGTATTTTTGTTAATAACTCGTTTACCATTGGGAATAAATTTTGTTGTAACACAATTTTTTTCTCAGTGTAACCTATTACATCGATTAGTATTAACTAAACGGCAATAAAAAAATACACCATTATACTGCACCTTTAATTTCTATCTGGAAAGCAATATTTTAATTTTAAAACAAAATTAAATAATTATTTTGAGTTTGAGTTTATAAACAAATTTATTTTTTTCATCTAGTAAAACAATAAATGATTGATTTTATAAGCTGCTTAACATAATCAAATTTACAGCCTAAGATATAAGCTGTCTTTCATTAAAAATTTTTTTTGCCTGTGACATTTTTCAGTTCATTGTTTATTATCCGTTTCTTAACTTTTAGTCGCTAAAAAACGACGATTTGTTGCACACGGAGTTCTACTTAACGAGAGCGAGGGACGAGAAAAACTTCGAAGACGGCGGCATTCATCCTAATCTGCAGAAATACCTCAAGTTGGGCCGGCCGGATTTGCCTAAAATTTTCGAAACGATGCGATTTTACGCCGCGACGTCCGAGGAAAGCCGCGTGGCCGTGATGACGTGCGGTCCGAGCAGAATGATCGACGACGTCCGGAGTCTCTGTCACTCCCAGGCCCAGGACGGGGTCCGATTCGATTTCCACGGGGAAATGTTCAAATTTTAGCTTCACTTTCGTGTAAATACGCACCCGTTTCGCGGATTCGAGAGGAACTTAGAGCCGAGGAAAGTTGGATATAAAAAGGAGAACTTAGAGCCGGAACTAGTAAACTTTGCAGTGGAGAGGCAAAACACGACGGTAAAAAACCTAACATTTGGAAATGAAGTTTTTTAGTGTTAAAGTTGTTAAAAATATAACGATGCCGTAAAATCACTTTTAGCCAATGAGCGCTTATTTTGCAGTAATAAAAAGATTTTGGTTCTAAAATTTTGTATGGCTTCAAAAACCAATACTGTTTTCCATGGGAAAAATTTTTATTTCACTGATGATCGAAGGAAATGAACTTAACCGCATAAAAATAAATATTTATACTGCGCTTAAATATATGGTAGAAATTCACCATGTTAATGTTCATTTAAATTTGTTTCTTTTGTGTTGATCAAGCTAAATTTGAATCTGTTACTTTTAATTAATTGTTGATTTTAAATACGCAGGATACTTTACATCAACAACCTAACCTTAAACCATTGTTGCTTTCGGCTCCAAGTTCTTAAAATTTTTCAGTGGCTCCACGTTTCTTGCTAACGGCTCCAAATACCCCTGTTGTATTTCTGCGGGTTTTGTATTGGACTTTTACCAAAGACCAATGATCTAAATCTATAACTGGTATTTTACACAGCGTTCTTAATAAAATTTGATTAAGTGAGTACATGCAGTATTCGCGTATAAATTAACATAAAATGCAACACCATAGTAGAAGATTTCACGGCAGTGGTCGTGTGAACATTATTGAACAAGATGCCGTATCAACAACAGTATCATGTCGCGCATGCGAAATCGGATTTTATTATGAACCCTTTGTGAATTTTATGAGATTATTCCCGTTTATTGTACTAAAATTATATTTTATCTTGCAACATTCATCAGAATTTTATTAAAAATATTATTATATTGTGTTGTACTACATTTGTAGCACGTTATTCTAGATTTAAAGAGGGAGTACTATCAATGAATCGAAATTTTTCATAAGAATGAATTTTATGAAGTTTTATAAAAACGTGGCTAAGGTTGCGCAAAACTTAAATTAAAAGTATTGGTTCAATTTTAACCATTAATAAATAAATAGGGCTAATATAGTCGGTAAAAACGAATTTTCGGGTTTTTTTGTTTTCTCTGCATTGTTTTATATCTATTTATTAATTACCCACCAAAAACCAATATATTTAATTTAAAAATGTATTAATGTAGTTTAAATAAATATTTTTAATTTTTTCTGACTTAGGAACAAAAATTTGCAACTTATTTTAGTTTCAATCAAGGTAAGAAAAAAAGTAATTTATTTGCTAAAGTTATACAGCATAAAGATTACGTATTAATATAAAAGTTAAAAAAATTAAGAAGAAACTTTAGCAAACGGCCAGCTAAAGGTTTGAAACACTTATTTATCTCTATAAAAATTAGTACAAATTAGATAAAAAAGCGTAAAAATATTTTTTTCATTTATTATAATAAAAAAGGTCCTAATACATTGTATGCCTTGCAAAAACTGCGCAAATCAGCATTATTTGGAATATTTTAATCTATATATAAATAGACGTAATGTCTGTGTGTGTGTCTGTCTGTGTGTGTGTGTGTGTGTGTGTGTGTGTGTGTGTGTGTGTGTGTGTGTGTGTGTGTGTGTGTGTGTGTGTGTGTGTGTGTGTGTGTGTGTGTGTGTGTGTGTGTGTGTGTGTGTGTGTGTGTGTGTGTGTGTGTGTGTGTGTGTGTGTGTGTGTGTGTGTGTGTGTGTGTGTGTGTGTGTGTGTGTGTGTGTGTGTGTGTGTGTGTGTGTGTGTGTGTGTGTGTGTGTGTGTGTGTGTGTGTGTGTGTGTGTGTGTGTGTGTGTGTGTGTGTGTGTGTGTGTGTGTGTGTGTGTGTGTGTGTGTGTGTGTGTGTGTGTGTGTGTGTGTGTGTGTGTGTGTGTGTGTGTGTGTGTGTGTGTGTGTGTGTGTGTGTGTGTGTGTGTGTGTGTGTGTGTGTGTGTGTGTGTGTGTGTGTGTGTGTGTGTGTGTGTGTGTGTGTGTGTGTGTGTGTGTGTGTGTGTGTGTGTGTGTGTGTGTGTGTGAGAGTCTGTCTGTGTGTTCCCTAACTTCTCCCTAACCACCCAAAGGATTAAGGTGAATGAGGTATCGTTGGAAAGCTTATACCCTAGGGAATGTCGTAAGAGGGTTGAATATTTGAAGCAACTTACATGGATTGTAAATAAAGTAGTACAAATACTGCAAAAAGCCTTTGAATTATCCAAAACTAATTTTAGAATTTTTCTTTTTGAAATTTTGAACCAGGCTTGAGCTGAGCTAAAAGTCGTGCCCTGTTCTATTAGTGTCAGTTTAACAGAAGTAACGGTAAAATGATAACGCTAACTTTATAAAACTTGCCTGCATTTTTTTACTTTATCTTTGCATTTTTAAAATAAAAAAGGTATAATATATAAAAATGTTTATTTTTTTATATGCTATTTAGGTGTTTTACTTCATTTTTATATTTCAAATAGATTTATTTAAAAAATAAACAAGATATAATATATAAAATAGTATTAAATACATAAAATGGTCCGAAATTTTTTACATAAATTATATTATGCCTTATATAATACACAAAACATATAGAAAAATTGAAAGCACAACAAAAATTTGCACTATAAAAAAGTCACTTTTAAAAAAAGTTAACTTGAACCAGTATATTGAGTTCTTTTTTCCTGAAACTTTTTGTTAAAAGCTTTTTAGTTACACACGTATCTAAAAACACAAAATTTATAAACACTAAATTAACTGTAAAACTATTTGAAATGACTAATAAGGTAGGTAATAACTATTTCTAGCAAAATCTAGTGAGCATTTAAAAAGTTTTCCCTAAGCTGAAATCATTTTGATTGCAAACTCATTTAACTATGTTTTAAAATAAGATTGCAGAACACTAAACTATAAACGATTAGCTTACAAATAGATCAGATAACTTGATGCCGCGTCAGTTTAGACATTGAAATTTATTCATTTATCTTGATTTTGAGTGTGCTTGCTTTGGAGTCAGGGTTGAGGTTTTAGCATCAATTGGAAGTCTAGAACAGTTTTTTAGAATGAGTCTCAAAACACCTACGCAAAAACATTAATTTATTTTACTCAAATCTCAAACAATCCGTTTTTATTATTTTTTTTGAAAAATATCAGATTAAAACATTTAACAAAAGTGTTTTTTTTATTTAACGGAATATTTATTTAAACTAATGATGATGTAAGTGAGCCCAATATGTAATTATTTTTTATGGTAAATATTTACCATTAATAAAAAACTTAAACGTAAAAATTACAACCTACTTATTATAACAATTTCAAAAAAACCTTCTCAATAAAAGTGCGTCGCAAAATAATTGTCTTTCACTCGTTTTTTTTAATAAAATTGGTAATTATGAAAATAATAATACATCATTATGTATACTTTTTCTGAAAATTTTAGCGTTTTCACCAATTAATAGAATTTTAAAAAAATTTTGTATGTTGTTTAGTTAAAAAATTTACACAATAAAAATCTATGCTGCTCAAAAATAGCTTAAACCTATCTTGTGTGACATTGCTAGCAGGTTTTTCTATTTAAAAAAACCTATGATAATAACTCTCCTATATTTCAATGCTACATGAGTTTGGGATTAACAAAAGCAGCATCCCAACCCGTCTTTAGTTAAATGCAGTATTTGAAAAGGGTTTCTATCACAAAATTACTTTTAAATAGGTTTATTGTTTTCCTTAAAACGGAAAATTTGACACAATTTTTTTGTACAATTTTCATCTAAAGTCATTAAATATTCTAAAGAGTTAAAATTAGTACTCGTAAGAAAAAATATATTTTAGATAATAATTCTAAATCAATTTAATTTGATTTGTAACCACCTTTAAAGCAATTTTGAAAGAAAAAAATATTTAAATTTATATATTATTAAGACGTATTTTATGCATTAGCTGGTGGACGTTCCAAACTAGATGAAAGAGCACTGTTAATAGGGCACTCCAATTAAGACGCGTCTCGTTTAATGGTGCCTTAATTAAAACACGGTTGTAATAAAAGCCTTTACTTGTGACGCTTAGGGCATTCTTTCCAGAAACAAGGCCATATTTATAACATTCATGTGTCCAAATTAGGGTACGCCTTTCGTGTCTGAGGAATATATCGAACAAGTTTTCATATATTATTTTTTTCTTGATAATTTTATTTAACACAAATCTTAAGAAATCTACCTAAATTAATTAAACCAAAATCAAAATTAAAAAAGAAAAATAAATAATTTAACTAGTTAAAGCAAAAAGTAAATAAATAATAGTAAGTAGCGAATTGAATACAGTGTAAAGCTGAAATAAGCAATAAACGTAGTATTTTAGCAATAGCAATAGAGCACGGTAATATCACAAAGAAGTCGCGAATTTTGTTTGTTTGATTTCATATTGTATGCAATGTCGATTTGCATGCGTCCACGGCCCTTAAGCTGCCCCGAAAAAGAACATATTTTTTGCAGTAATGGGTTATCATTTCAAACTGCTCCAGATGAGTCTGACTGAACTCGATTGAACACCGCTCAGTTGTACGTTCCCATGAAACTCTTATACTCTGGGGGAAAATATCACAGGACACAGCGCGCACAGAAAACTTCATAAAATTCTCGATTCTTGCAGAAATCGCAGGGATAAGGCCTCAAACAATAGCGCCAACAGGAAAGGGCGGAATGAAAATTGTCTGGAATGAGAAGCGGACGACTTTAAATATTGCACGGACACCCTCAATGGGGACAATTCCGTGCAGGCCGAGTCTGGATTCCCCTCGTAAGCCTGGACTTTGGCCGGGGCGTTGCAGAAACTTTCGTCGTTGCAGAATATTTCGTGCTGCAGAATACCCAAGGCGCGGTCCCCTCGCGAATCGTACTCTGGGATATGAATGAGCTGAAAGTTGGAATTCAGTTTTTTCGGCGGAAGTTTTGGGCAAATATCTACGTTTTTGTCCCCCAGCAGTCAATCTGCGCACTTTTTTAATAAGTGAATCTGCCAGCTCGCTCCGCCATCCTACCCGTGTTTAATTAGGTACGTGATCATAAGCATATTTTTAGCGATTATACAATGTCGTCAAGCTTGAGGTTTTTTTATAATTTTTTAAAAGATCATGTCTGCGTTGAAATTGTTTTAAAAAATTTTAGCTATGATTTTTTGAATGTTTGTGTATGGTACTGCAAAAGATAAATTGAGGAAAAAATAAAGTTAAATATTGACATTAAAGAATTTATAAATTAAATTAAACGTGAAAGTTTGATTTAAAGAATTGTACGATAAACTGTTTTTATTTCACGTTACGATTTAAAGGACCCTCAAAATGTCATATAGTATTCGTGATCATGTCATATATATGTTTTGCTCTATGGGATTGGCTGTGGTAGGAGCTGTTTTATCCAATTAGCGCTTAGGAAAAAATCGATCTCTAATAACAGACAAATCTCCATATTTTTCCTGAGCGCTCATTGGCTAAAAGTGATTTTATAACGTCATAACTCTGTGAAGATATTTAACACTAAACAACTTCCGTTTAAATGGGTGGTGACCATCGTGTCTGTAGGAATTATGACGTTTTTATTAGCTTTTTACTAAAACTGAATAAGAAATAAAACGCTTTATATAAAAACCAGTCAAAACAAAAAGTAAGTACAATAAAATTTATTACGTGAATAACTACAGATATTATGAATAACATTACGTGATTTTTTTGATGATGGTAACTAAAAACTTATAAACAAAGGCATTAATGATTTAAAATTGAAACACTACAACCAAAAATATATAATACTATGTATATTTTAATATATAGTTTTATATATTTTTGCTACAACCACCCAACTTTTTTAAATCTATTTTTTTAAATTCATTGATACGTTTGGAATTATTTGTTTTAGTTTTTCAACTCATTCATATGATCGTCGAATTTACTTATGTGTCTGGACTGCACGCAGCTTCTTGCGTTTTCGCAAGGTTCTCGGGGAAATAAGTCGCAACCGTAGCTAATACCGTATTTTTCATCCACTGTGCTGCTCTCACCATACTGTTCATACCTAAACAATAACTTATTTATTAATTTATTTATTCTGTTTATTCTAATAATATTCGACTATATTATATACTATGTTGACCATCTTATTTTTGGAAATTCTAGATTAAAAAACCGCGTCGAATCTTATCCGTAGTCAATTAATAAATCTAACGTAAGAAATAATTTGCAGACGCCGTGGTTGGAACTGTCGAAGCATCTTAATTTTTTGTTGAAAAACCGCACCAAAACTACTGAATGTACTATTGAATATCACACGTATCGACCAATCAGCTGCGCCCCAACTATGCTTATGCAAATTAAACCACACCGTATGTAAATTTTTTTAACGTTAGTTCATACCTAGTCATACTAGTTTTTTCCTCTTATCAATTTAATTTATTACATTGTCTAAATTAATTGTAACGTGGAACGTCCCTTCCTCATGTGATGACTCAGAGTCAACAAATGCGAAAGGTACCTTATTAACTTTGACGGTTATAACTGTTAGGGCCGGTTCACACCGGAGTGGCAGCTGATAGGTGACGCACAGCGCACACAGTTTACACCGCAGCAACAATCATGGTGTAATGATGTAAACGCGCGCGTTCACTATCAGCTATCAGCTGCCACTCCGTGGGAACCGGCCTTTAAAGTATACGTTTTGTACAAACAGAATAATAAAACAATAATTTATCAAAAGCAAACTTTTAAAATGTCCTATTACTACCAAAAATATATAATATACCGAAAAATGTGCAACTCCTATATAAAAAAGTACGGAAAAGTATGCCATTATAATGAGCCTCTCCATTTAAATGGCACTCTCCATTAAAATGGCATAGTAGTCATTTTAATTTGGCGAATTAAAATGGAGAGGAAGCCATTATAATAGCCATTTATTCATTTAATTTTACTTCATATATACTCACAAGCGTAAAACTGTCCAGGCCGCATGAGTTTTACGGTTTTGGCCAGTATTAAACACACAGGAGAAAACGCGTGCGGCCCGGACAGCATTACACTTGATATATGAAATGAAATTAAATCAATAAATGGCTATTATAATGGCTTCCTCTCCATTTTAACTCGTCGAATTAAAATGACTACTATGCCATTTTAATGGAGAGTGTCATTTAAATGGAGAGGCTCATTATAATGGCCTACTTTTCCATACTTTTTATATATGAGTTGCACATTTTTAGGTATATTATATATTTTTGCTATTATTACTATGCGCATGCACTATTTTGTATTAAAATTGTAATTTGACCTATATTATTTCAAAAGTAAACGGTGGTCTAAAAACATACGCATCCGCTTACTGTAACTCTTGTGCTTCAAGATTACATATTGCTACATAACATTATCATGGTTTTATATACAGGAAAACACTAGGAGCCAAAGAATCTTAGAACTGGAAACTGGAACTGAAAATGGTGTTTAACTTACAGTTGGGTTTAAGCCCGCCTGAATATTTTAGCAATAACGGGTTTTAAAAGTTGAAGAGAACTAAAACTTTTGTTTTTATGCTTCTCTTCTTTTTCTTGCGCCACTGAGATTTAAACCACAATAAAAACCAGAAAAGGTTAGGCCGCGATAAAAAAAGTTAACTTAATTTTAAACTTTCACTTACCTACAAGCGTATCTGGTGGAAAGTAGAAGCGGGTTGTACGAGTAATTCCGCCTTAAATATTCCACGATTTCTCGAAATTTGCATACGCCCTGGCGACAAAATTGTCCCAGGTCCGCCCGGTTGTGTTTATGGACTCGAAAGTAGTGTTGATTGTGGAAAGAGTGGAACATGTGATTGGGTGTACAATTGCACATTAGGTCGCGGAGCGGAATTTTCGGCGACCACTTGCACGTTTCCAGTTTGCTTCTCACCCTGACGAAGGCGGTGTTGCGCAAGTTTTCGCGATTCGTTTAAAAGTAAACATATGTAGAAGTGCGCACAGTAAAGATAAGCTCACACCGGAGTCACAAGGGACACCGCGCGTTCATATAGTCACATTGTCATTTGTCACTTCGGTGTGAACCTGTGGTCACTTATCACTTGTCATTCGGCATGAGCTAGGACGACCGCAATTTTAACAATATTATATTTCACACAGTTTTATCAGTAATTAAAAAAATTACTTCCATTAATGAAATGCTAAAAAAGTTTCTCTAAACTCAACGGCACTGTAGAAACGACAGAGCAGTCACGACAGCCGCCGCGCAGAATAATTATAAAAAAAACAATAACGGAAATGTCCATTGTATTTTGAAGATTAATTTTATTACGCGGCCTGAAATCGGTAAAAAATACAGCTACAATAAACGTTAAATGTTTTGAATTCGTTTTAATTTAAACGTAGCAAACTGGTATAAATTGGTACATTTTTTATTTTTATTTTTTTATCTTAACCATTTCAAGTATTTGGAAATGGATTTGAAATGAACTGCTGGTACTAATCCATCAACATTCAGTGTTTAAGTAATGTCGCTTCCTGGTGGCATTCGAGTTTAGTCAAACTTAATAATTGAGTTTCCTTTTGTACTAAAACATATTTCTTATTTTTTAGTAGGCAAAAAAAGAAAAGATTTAAAAAAAAAATTGTGAATTAAATGCATATAAACACATATTTTTGATGGTTTGGTATACAATCTAAAAAATCACCAAAGAAGCTATTTCTCAACAAATTTACATTTGTTTTCAGATTAAAATGTAATTTCTTTGTTGTTTAGATAATGGATCAAAAATCGTAACAAAATGTATTTCTTAATGTTCCAATTAAAAAATGATAATTAAGTAAAAAGAGTGATCTAATATTTCATTTTAATATTTTACGCATTTTTAAATTTTAAAAACTAACCAATAAGCTCCTGATAATACTTTAAATTAAAATAAACCACAAATATTCCACTAGATAGCTCGTTCTCTTCGCGTTCAGAGTCCATATATATATGCGTTCAAAGTCCATATATATTTGTGCAACTTGCACAACACCGTGATTACAACTCACTTATTACACCTGTCCCCACTATCACAAAAAGTTTTGAATTTAGCACCGTTTAAATGATTAAAATAGGAGAGCTTGCCGCTCATAACAGTCACTCTCATTTCGGGTATTCCGCAACCCTTAGGACACACTGAATGATGAGTGAGAAAACGTTCGAACCGGAAATATACCAAATTTCAATTTTATTTTCTTCTGACTGTTATCTATACATTGTACTGATTTGCATTTTCTTCAAGAGCTTACTTGACTTAGAGAATTCAGAGTGCCGAAATAAATTGGAGGCAACATCTGAAGCCACAAATTGGGATCTTGAATCATCCGTTTGAATCTATATATAAAGACCAACTCAAGGCCAAGTTCCCTATTTCGGGTTTAGAATTCCCAGACGATTTTCTACTTAGGGATTGAAATCCTTCCTATGGTTTTCTCGCTTACGTCTACGTACAACACATCAGGGTTTTCTTGCAATGCAATGAACAAATTTCGACGACATATTTCATTTTATATGAAGTTGAAAAAACACATTTTACTATTCATGTTTGTGGTTTTTTGTATTGAAGCTTAAATTAAATTTTGAAACATGAATGGCTTAATTTTTATTGCGTTAATTTCAATGTTAAAAATGTATTTAACTATAAATTTTATAAGCAAAGGCCTTGTATATTCTATCGCTAATTTTTTAGTTACTGCGACGAAAAAAGAGTTTGTGTGGCGCACTTTTGCGCTGAAAGTTTTCTCCAACTTATTGAGGGAATTAACCCGTTTTCGTGATTGTTTTTCTCTGGTTACAACAGTGAAACCTTCGTATTACCACGGTAAAACTTCGTCTAACCATTTTAGTACGTAAACTTCACCGCGGTACACTCTAGGTAACCTATGTAGTATCAGGTCGTACCTAATACACTGTATCCGTGAACAAAATTTGCATATTGCTATCATACAGTTTTAACCATTTCAATTTGCTCGTTCACTGTGCACTAATCACGCACAACACAAGATCAGGTACGAGCTAAGTTATACGTAGAGTTTACCGCGTTGAAGTTAACGTACCAAAATGGGTTTGACGAAGATGCACTTCCGTGAAACGAAGGTTTACCACTGTAATACGAAGGTTAAACGGTTGTAATTAAGGAAAAACAAATCACAGGGACCGGGTTAAATGCAAACTTTCATAACTTTTAACAAACTTTTATAACTTTTAACAAACTTTTATAATTTAGACTAAAATAAACGCGTCTGAAACGCACAACGAGTAGAAAGTTTCTAAGCAATACTTAATGTTTGCTCAATATTTCTCATTTTCATTCTAGTCCTTTCATGTATAGTTCTTTATACACTTTACTTATACGGGATTTGATTTCTGCTTCCGAAACGCGATAATACTTAAAAAAAACTAATCGATCTGTTTTAACAATCATCGCTTAGTTTTCCAATTTAAATAACACTTTTTGCGGTAAAACTGCGGCATTTTATAATTTTCTAACCAAAAATTGCATATTTGTCATTGTTAAAATTATTTTGATATGGACGAATTTCCACCCGAAGCGAAAACAATGGATTGAAATTCGGTATATTTCCCAACGCAGACGCGCGTCCGCAGTGTTGTACCTGGAGCACCGGGAGCGTAGGCACTTTTCGTTGGGCTTGGCGTGACAAGTCCGCTTGCAGTCGAAATCCACGCAACAGCGTAGACTTCGCACGGTGGAGAGCAAAAGGAACGTCTCCACCGCCACTAGCACCACTTCTACGTCCACCAACATTATCAATTATCGAGAAATGATCGATTTCCGAGTTACTAGTTTTCGAATTTATTCGAGAGTTAGTGATTTTCAAAGATATTGAGAAACTATTGATTTTTAAACGTATTTGGAAGTTATTGATATCCGAACGAGTTGACAAATCCAGTTTGCTTTGTTAAGCTCTGGTAGCAATGACTAATAAATCTATTTACATTCAGCTTTACTGCGTAAACCAAACAAGCTTGTGGTTTTTTTTACTCTGTTAATCGTTCACCACGGATAACTAATGATCTGTAAATAGTAACTTAATTATAAAATGTATGGCTTTGTAATAAAATTTTAAAGCACGAAAATAAAAAAGCCTTGGGTTGGGGATAAAAAAAAATTATATTTGATAGCTGCTATTATTCAGCTTTTGATTTATAAGTTTATATAATTTATCAGTAAGACTGATATTATTTGGGGCGTTCTAATTATAACTTATTTTAAAACAAAAGGCGTTTTTTTATTTAAAGCTAAACATCTTCAACCCATAACTTTGAAGCTACCGCGAAACACATAAATCAAGGAACTTTAAAATTTTTAAGTGCATTGACTACTTACACCGGTTTGTTCAATTAAAACCATTTTAAGGTTTTTCAATACCATTTTAAACGTCTGTCCTTTCGATCTTTTTTGTTTTATTTTACATACATTATTAGAATCAGCACAAAAAATAGCGGGTTTGCATGTGACATTAAATTTTTATATATATTTTCATCCATTTGTAACACAAAAAATCAATCGACATTTACACTGTGTTAAGACATTTCAACATTTTCTGATTTAAATAAAGTCATTATTGCCAAAATATATAAAAAAATAATTCCGTACCGAAAGTATAAATGATTAAAACCAGTATATGAGATAAATTTTTTTGTTTCAAAATTTGAATTTTTAAATTGTCCTGAACCCTTTTTGTAAAAGAAAGTAAACAATAGATTTAAGCATTTTGGTGAAATTTAATTGGGATATTAACCCGTTTCCGTGATCATCTTTTCCCCTTTTACAAACGTGAAACCTTCTTCCCACTACATTGAAAACTTAGCCTCACTGTGGTAGTATCTTCGTCTGACCATTCTGGTATGTAAATTTCACCGCGGTTATCTCTACGTATCATCTAGGTCTTACATAGGTGGTGCGTAATACTGCATGCGTGATTAAAATTTACATAATTACTACCGTAACAGCTTTAACCATTTCAGTTTGCTTGCTTACTGCGTAGTACGCGAGCCAATTAAAATTGCTTAAGCTGGTACATTTTCAAATATGGAAATTATAAACACGCATGCAGGATTACGTATCTCCTAGGTAATACCTAAAATTAAACGCGGTGAAGATTACACACCAAATGGTCAGACGAAAATATTATGACCCTGAAACAAAAGTTTCATCGCGAAGGAAAAAGGTTTTACGGTTCTAACGGGGAAAAAGCGATCGCGGAAACAGGTTAGTCTAAAAAATAATAAAAAATTTAAAAAAAATTTAGTCAACCTCGATAAAACGGATCCAATTGACAACAAAAGATCTTTCATAGTTACTCTTTATTTTGTCTTATATAAATATATGATTAATATATTTGTTGATTGAATCATATATAAATAAATTCCATTTTAAAAAGCCTAGAAATAAAATCTTTGTCATAAAATTTTTGTAACAAAATGATAACGACAAAATGGATTCTTTTGGAATTCTTTTCATAATTTTTCAAAATTGTTTTGAAGATAGTTATAGAAAGACAATTTAAATTTTATCCCATAATTTTTTTTTGTTTTTGCAACACTAATTTCGGTCTAACCAAAAACTGTTTTTATAAATTTAAAAATAAAGCTTTGTTAAAAATATAAAGCAAACGTTTAGTAAACAAAAATTTTTATCTGACTTTTGTCGTTGGTTTTTTTTTAAATCAACACTTCTGACAAAACTGTGTGCAAGGTTTGTGAAATCTATTCGAACGTATATTCGCAGAAAACTAGATTTTATTCAAATTTCTGTCATAAAAAAATGCTGCTCATTTTCCCAACGCAACTCGTTAATTGAATAAAAAAAATTAAATTCGATAACTTTCATTTTAACATAAACAAAAAAACTAAAATGTAAAAGATGTTACTATTGCGTATTAATATTTATACTTGCACTTTTGGATTTAGATTTAACGATATGTTTAATTTTTAAACTAAAATATCAAAAACCCTTTGAGATTGTTTTTGATAATTTTTATAAGTAATATCGTAGTGAACAATTTTAAAAGTACCGCTAATTAAGCCGAAATTTTCTAATCAAGATAAATGATCAATCCGTCTGCCGCGTAATAAATTTTCATGGCAAATAAAAACAAAATAAATGTTCAAAATACTTTAAACTTTTGCAGTAACATCTTTCTAATATCGTCTTTCAGCACACCACAAGAATTTCATTTTCTTTAATATTTCCATCACACGAAATTTTCGAAAAATGATAAAAGGCAAAAAAAATATCCATAGCAACAAAAGGCTTTTGAAGCTGTTCCGGCTGAAGCGGATTAAAATTAGTTTAAACTAATTAAAATTTAAATTAAAACGGATACGATGTCGCGGAATTATTCCTCCCAAAGTCGGTGTAAGTATATGTTGGTTGTAGCTGGAAGTAATTAATGACCGCAAAGAATTCGATGAATATATTATAAACAAAAATTAGGACAAATCCCGTTGATTTAATTTCGATAACGCATATAATATGCGCCCTTTGCAAACCGAAACGCAGTGGAAACTACACGTTTGGGAATAGTCCTTTTGTGCGGAAGAAAATTCCGTTCCCGAGTCTTTGTGGATTCAGCTGATCCAAAAGCCGAAACGCGTAGGTAGGTTTCTCAATAATCAACCTAAAAACGGATTGATTAAAAAATATTTCTCACGTTTTTATAAGCAAAACAATCTGGCATTAGCGAGCTTATAATTATCAATATTGTTACAGAATCCTTTTTATACAGCATATTCAATTTAAGCGGGTATAAAAAAGATTACTCTACAAAAAACTATAACACTGTGTTAATATGGTAAATATGGTTGAATATGGTCTTAACTGTTGAACTATGCCAGTATATTTCATTTAATGGTTAATTTTAAATAATCAGCGGCATATTAAACTTTTAAATTTATATACGTTTCAGGTTTAAATTTTGTTAATTTTAAATTCAAGTTTTAATTTTAAGTTGTTTTTTGAAAAAAAATTAAAACATTAGCAAAAGTTTTAAATAACAGACTAAAATAAAAAATGCTTACTTACGATGTAGAAGGACCAGTTTAGTGAATCGGTCCTGAATTTTTTTATCGGTACACCAAATAACAACTTTGGTGTATCGGTCAGGTCATGATTTTGAGTCAGGGTAATAATAAAAGAAACCATTTAACATTTCTTATAATTAAAACTAAAAGGAAATAATATTTATCTTCTAAGAATACATTGCCTAAACTAAATATATATATATATATAATAATATATATATATACGTATATATATATATATATATATATATATATATGTATATATATATATATATATATATAATATACATATATATATATTTAGTTTAGGCGGATCTGTCTTAGAGATAATATTATATATATATATATATATATATATACATAGTTACGGCATAATAGAAGAAAGTTTGGACGCAACTTCAAAGGTTAAAAACGTGAGCATTTAGCAGTGCTCGTAATTATATATTGTGCAAATGGTGTCTGTTATTATTTGAAATTCTCACACCAAGCGCTATAAGATTGTGTGTAAATCAGTTTTCGAGAGAGCTATTGACCGCAAACTATTTTTGTTAAGTATACAATTGCACGCTTAAATTTATCTTAATATATCGCTTCAATAGGACAAATATTTCACATAAATCCGCAATCTATTGAAAAAGTAATAAAATCAGATGAAACTTTATAATTATAACGCGCAAAATTTTTAACTGGAAATGTTTTTTTTAACTGGAAACAATTTTTAGTTACGGTAAAAATTGAAAAGTTAAACCGCTTAAAGTTACATAAAATAAATTATATTGTTTAGTATTCGGGAAGTTTTTAGAAATAAAACACACATAGCTACGAAAGTTACATGTTAAAATTACTAGTTTTATGTTAAAAAAAAACAATTTGTTAATTTATGGTGTAATACACAAAAATAGCTTTAGATAGGATCTAATTACAATTCGACCGAAATTCAATTAAATTTTCATAAAGAATGAGATATTTTTTTATAGAAAAACAAGATAAAAAACATAACAACAAGAAATTTGATGATGAGAAACAACCTTTCAATAACATTTTTGTCGTTTTTATGTTCTGACAAAAACTTTAAGAAAATAAATTATTCAAAAACCATATTAGACGTTTTTTCGTTTGGTTAAAAAAACAAAAAGGTTAAAAACAGATATTTTAAGATCTTTCGGAATTTTCGATTTTAAAACGGTATTATTGTTAAGATTTTAAAATCCAAAAGCAAAAAAGTAATAAAATTTAAAAATTATTTAGATTAAATTAGTTTTGTGTCTGTTGTCACTACAAAAATCATACTCGAAAAATATAATTATTTAGTAGCAAATAATATGACAAGAAAAACACAATAAATATTTTTGAAAACAAGTATGCACACACTTGAGAAGTATATTTCTTAGAAAATTTTTAAGGTAAGAAACATAAATCGTGAAAGTTTATTGCGATACAAATAAAAATTCTAATTTAATTTCTCTAAATAAATTACATTTAAATTAGTTAGAATGTCATTAAATTAATGAAAAATCGCTAGATACGTGGACAGCAACCAATGTTTAAAGAGTTTTTGTCCCGGGTATATATTATAAGCGTAGGCGAATATTAACTTCAATGTTCCAGTTAAACATTATTATGAAATGGACACCTATATTTACAAGACAGCCGGGGGGCGAACCGCAAACAATCGTCCAGCGGTGTAATTTATAAATTCCCCTTATTTTCGGCAAAATAAGTCGAAAATATAAAATTAATAAAGTTTTAAAGTCACACTGCCATCTTACTTTTGACTTTTACATTTGTTTATTAAGCTGGAAAAGTTGTGTTACACTCACTCTGTCAATTTTTTTTCGCTTTCGACCGTGTTTATTTTTAAAAATTTTAAACAAATCCCAGCTCAATAAAACATAATTATGGTTGATTTTTGATTCATTTTGCCGTATTAAAACAGACGCGATGTTTCCGACGCCCCTTCGCAACAATGGATCCCGCAATTTCCCGTTTTACAAAGAAAATACGAGAAGTTCCCGAACACCGGCAACAATGAACTTCTTTTTGGGAATTCAAAAGGATATTTCATATATTTCAAAATATAAACGACGCTTGACAATATAAGACGCGCGGCGGTATAAAAAAACCACGGATACAAAATTGACGGTTTTTTTATTGTGGGAATGTCAGAAGGGAGATATTTATAATAAAAAAACATCAACACAAATTATAAGACATCCTGTAAAATCTGAATAGTCGTAAGGTTTTACGGTTATCCCAACATTATAACGTAATTTTTGAAATATATTGAGAATGAAAAAAACTATCTGGTCAGAACAAGTTGCTTGGGTGATTTTATTAAGAAATAGGAAGGGTTTAATAATAAAAATATAATGAAAAGCGTTTGTTTTCTTCAAATACATTGGAATAAAATTGGTAAGAAACATAAACATGCAATGGACAAGATTATCAGTGAACTATGTCTGAAAAAACACGAAACATATAGCACAAAAATTGGTCTTTTAAGTACACTTTGTTTTATTAATTTAAAAAAAATACTAAAACAAAACTAAATTGAATAATTATATAAAGAAAATAAAGGGAAGGAAGGATACGCAGAACCAAAGCGGCTACTCTGTATGGGTCTTTAGAGCCACAAGCAGGGAACTTAAAGTCATCGAAAATTCTAGGAAACTTGGAACCATTATGTAACTATTGGAACTTAGAACCTTTAAGAAAAAATGGTTCGAGCTTAGATTTCTGCTTTTTTTAGGCTTAGTTAAACATTTTAGGGATTTTTACTTTCGGCTCCAAGTTTCCAACTTACGACTCCAGGTTCCCTATTTTTGATTTCAAGTCATCCAGCTCCAAGTTCCTTCGGCTCCATCGACCCTAAATCTCTACATTCACATATTAAATTTTGTAAAATTATCAACCTAAAGCTCTCTATTTAGTTTTAAAAGTTTAAAGTGCACTTATTATTTTTTTTGCGATAAAACATTCCAATATTAAACTATTTCTATATAAAGGGTATGAATGAAAGTGATTTTTTCTTATTTATAGTAAAACCATATCAGTCTGTAAGAATGAAGTTCTTAAAAATAGACTGATAATATTAATGTTTTAAAAATGAACATTTTTGTACAAGATTTATCTTCGTAGTTTTTTGGTAATTTATATCTATTATAAACAAGATTATTATATTAACAGATTTTTTAAGGTTATTTTCACAATGAATTTAGTCAAAATTTTATTTTAAAATATGGAACAAATATACTGATTAGTGGTTTATTATCAAGGCGATGAAAAATTTTCAGATTCATTTAAAAATCGGCAAGATAAAAGCTTATACGAATTTACACCAAACTCCACCTGTTTAAGTTTGTTTACTTTATGTAAAACCTGTCGTATTTCTTTAAATTAAAAAACACACACAAAAATGACTTTATAAATTTATAAAACATTTGTCTTTTGATAATTTATTGATATGAACTATTTTGCATTTTAAAATTTATATGTTTTGAAGCGGAAATGAAAAAAACGTTTTACAAAGAAAAGATCTAAAGACATCTTTCGAAAGCCGTTTGTTTATAAATATTTCATTTCAAATATAATATAAGTCAGCTGTTTAACACGACAATAGTCTTGTTCGACAAGCTATGAATTTCATACAGAACATTTATTTTTTTATTCTATTTAGAACAATTTTTTTCAATTTTCGACTAGAACAAAAATGACGCTGTTTATAATTTTAGTTAAATAAGCTAAACTCAACAGAGATGCAGCATTAATGATATGCGTCATGGGAGGTCGTTAAATAGCAAATCATTAACTATCCAGCATATTTAAGAACATATTATAAATTATATATTCTAGACCCTGGGGTTAACGCGTGGCTTGTTTTTGGTCTTGTCCGTTTGACAAACGCCTTTTTCACGGCTTTCTGACTCTATAAGACCTAAGTGGTAGAATAGAAAGAAATTAATTCTAAATGACATGTTGCGCGATTAGTGTGAGTAAACACCTGCCTTTCTTTTTGTTTTGTCTTGCCGCATAAACAATTTTTGACAATAATATGGCAGTCAAAATAAATTCAATTTATTTGGTTAAATCATCATTGTGGGTTGTTTAGTGTTAGTTTTGACTCCAATGTAATTTTAAACAGGCATAATGGATTTTAAATTTAGAAAATCGATTAGCCATTTAGATCTACATTTTAGCATTATTTATTTTAAAAAATCAAAATTATGTATATTTACTTATAACATATTGTTAAAATGTAAGTCAAAGATTCATAAACTAAAATGATCTAAAGCATAATTCGAAATAAATAAAAAAATGTAATAGTATTTTTAACACATTTTAAAAATATAACTTCCTAAAATTACTTACTTAAATTTTTTATATAACAATTTATAAAACAAATCGTCATATAAGATTTACTTGTGTTTTTTAAACTCCACTTATTTTAAAGAAAATACAAAGAGTATATTATGATACAATTCAAGACAAAGACATTTAAATAATTTTGTTGATTCGTTCTGCCAATTCCAGAAAAACAGTAAAGTGGGACAAAAACAGTGAAAAATAACGAAGTGAACGCTATTTATTATGTTTTTATATACTTTATATAAATTTAATATTTATTGATTTGTCCGGAGTTTTAGTGTCCAAAATTTTTAAAGTTTCTAAATTTCTGAATTTTTTTCATTATAAAATTTATACCAACGTTAAATTCCCAATATCTGACTTAGCGCAATCCTATCAATTATGTAATTTTTGTACTATGAATCTTTTTATTTAAAAAATTTTTGTTTCAGTTTTCCTAAATACGAGGAAAAACATACTAAAAACTTTGCTTAGAAAAAGTTATGCTTTTGGATAATTGTGGGTTCAAAACTAGAACACTGAAGAAGTTTAAATTAAAGAAACCGAACTCTGATTGCAAAAAGAGGGAAGCTGCTATAATCTTTGTGTTTTTTTATTTGTACAACAGAAATTCAATGCCGTCTATCCTATTTTTCTGTTTATTTAAAAGATTTTTTATAGTAAAAAAGTAATCCTGTCAAAATAAAACCGCTCGTTGGAATCGATCACAGACGGCGTTTGCTGCGATATTTTGTAGCTCTCACAGAGATAATTAAAAAAATTTTTTGCGTGAAAACACGTGATCAAAATGGTGGTTTAGAATATTATTTTTTAAATTTTTTCAAAAGTACAAAATAAAGCTGGTCGTAAAAACTAGTTTTCTGTAGTTCAAACACTTCCGCATGATTTTTTTGTGTTTCAATTACATAGAAGTCAATAAAAAACATTATGTTTGAATAGATAAAAATCGAAACCATTCTCTTAAAAAAACAAATTGAGCTACCAAAAAAATTTGATTTATATGTGCGTTTTTTTAATAGTAATATAAGCTTCAATTTCCAAATACCAATAGACTTAATCAACAATATGTTTTTGATTTTTACATCCCTTTAAAACACATGTGAAAATTTATTTTTATGCATATGTTTTTTTATGATAGTTACCAAATTTTTTGAATTTTTAAATTTTCTATAAAAATGATCACCTAAAAATAATTTGAAAACTAAAATTATTTAAAAACAAACTAATAGGATTAAAAACTAATAATTTCTTACATATAGTGTTTTACTTTGATTTTAGTTAAAAATTTAAATTTAGGGTCGTTGGAGCCGGAGAAATTTAGAGCCGAAGCTCGGGGCCAAAAATGGGAAAGTTGAAACCTAAAGTGCGAAACTTTGAGCTAAAAATGTGAAATTTCTAAAGCCTATTCCTAAGCCTCTAGCGAAAACCTAAACCTAACCCCAAACACAGTATTTTTACTTTCATCTCGAAATTCCTATATTCGCGACTTCAAATTCCAAAAAACTTTCGACGGCTCCAAAATCACTGCTGACGACTCCAAGGATCTTTTATCAAAATCAGCTGTTTATAATCAACAATATGTGGTGAAATGAAAATTTGGGCCCATTTTAGCATTAAAAACACGCAGAGATCGAATGTACCTAAATTTATGAACAGAAAAAATATTTTTAGAAGAAATTATTTCAGAATTGAAGTCTTAAAGAAACAATAATCAGAAAAAAAACAGATTTAAAAAAATAGACTAAAATGTATGCAATTTTTATAGTGAAAACTTTTTTTACAGTAGAGAAAACCAAACGATAAAAAATATTAAAGCGTAAAACCGGAAATTGGCTAAGGTTGTGTTGGCCACGATTTCTTTCATTGGACAGGATTTTTCCATAAAACTTTTTTTCTTTTAAGTTTTTTTTAAAAAAAGATTAATTGTTCTGTCATTTTTGTATCAACAACTAATGACAAGATATTAATACATTTCTAATAAAAAAATTTCAATTTCCTGAAAATATTTTTTTCCTAAAGTGTGAGTATCATTTTTGCTTGGGCCAGCATTTCCTTTTCAAAAATCCTATTTTACAGTTTAGAAAAATAATTTATGTATTGAGAATAGTGCTTTTATCACCGATATCGGTAATGGTAGATATTCTATTAATATAAATATTTCTACGAACCATATCATATCAATCATATTAATATTAATAAGTCAGTCATCACAAACAAGACTGTTAACGATATGAATAAATGTATGTGAGCTCCTTCGAAAATTCGTTTTAATTTAACTCTCTGACATGCTGATATTTAATTAAAGAAACAAAACCTTTTAAAAACCAGACTAATAAAAAATAAAAATTGTGTCCAATAATAATGTGAAGCTAAAAACATTTAATTAATTATTTATTCAACATAAGAATCCAACTAGATTATATAAACCAAACGTGGTAAATTATATAAAAAAGTATATTATATAAACCAACAAGACAGATGTCAACGGCATCATAGTAGGAAAATTTATTATATATTCAATTCATTAGCAATAAAAGAACAAAATAGAAGCAAAAAGTTTTAGCACAGTTCGGTCTTTTCACAAAGTAGCATAGTTAGCTTTGAAGTATGATGTATAATGCTTACAGTGGTGATATAATGAGCTCGCGTTAAAAGGTGGTTCTGCTTTGCAAAAACAAAAACGCCGTGTAAACAAACGCAATTTCTCTTTCAACAAAAAACAACTACAGATAAGCGGCTTATTGGGAGGTCGCTAATCTCGGGACGCCAAACGGCGAAAAGGAACAAAAAGAAACACTCCCATGGCAAAAGGAAAGCTTTTACACCTTTCTCAGCGTCGATTTCGCGCGTGGACACGCGGGCGCGGCATATGTTTAGCACACGGGCGAGAGGGTTGCGCACTCGTACAGCACGCGGGAATTACGCCGGGCTTTCAGGTGCGAGAATGATTGATGCGCGGAAACGTGGGGCTAATCACCGGGGGAACCTTGGATTACACGCCCGGCCGCAACTTCCCGCAAGGTCGAAAACCCGCGGCTACGCGACGACCGCAGAATAAGTCCGAATTCACCCGCAAATAGGCGAGAGAGCGATAAGTTTGCGAAACATAATGTCTGAACACCTCGGTGTAGGTTATAATGGGAAAACGAACGGAAATTCTCATAAAACGGTGTCAATGCAACTACATAGCTCCTGAGGATAGTTTTAGCATGGGATGGAAAAATAAGCCGCAGAAACAGTTTTTACGTACCAAATGACGATGGTTTTTATTTATTAGTTATATTCACCAGAAAAATATAAAAAAATCATATTCGAGTATATTTTCTGTTGGCTGTAACTGAGTTTGCAGTGTTATTTGGAATCCGTAAATTGCATCTCTTTAAGAGTTTTGGGTGCTTTACGATAAAAGATTTTTTAATAGATCAAACAGCCGAACGCCAATTTATTACAGCTAGATATCACTTCGCACCCAATTAATTGTCATTTTCTTTAACTATAGGCAAATCAAAGCTTGTTGAACCCGATGATATGCAGTATTGAATCAACTATTTAAGATTATAAAAAAATATAAAACTTTCAGCAAAAACGGTTTAATATTTAAACCAAATACCATATTTTGAGAATTATTCTTATTCTTATTTGGCAAATTACTTATATAAATTTGAAGTTAAAACAAAAATGCTAAAATTTTTAAATTTTGTATATTTTGCAAAAAGGCGGAAAATATGTAAAAAAAATTCTGCGTTTCAATTCATTTAAAAAAAACACGTCATAATTGCACAATTTCAATTCCAATTGGTCTCTTCATGTCCCCATAGATTTACCTGATTTACCTGATCAGCAAGATATAATTTAATCCTAATAATTTTTTAAGTGTTTTGTACCACAAATTTGTTTATATTTATGCCAAAACCTACAAAGATATGTAGTCCGAAAATTTCACAATCTTAGTTAAATGTGATCTTTACGTTATCAAAGTGATCATTTTCTTTAAAACATTACATAGAATCTATAAACTTTTGTAGCTAAAAATTATATGTAGACTTTGTTAAAATAAAAGTACAGAATCGCGAATTTAAAATCATTTCTAAAAGAGAATGGTTTAATAAAGACTTTTAAATAAATTATTTTACAGATTATTCTTTAAAACTGAAATTCTTGATTTTTCATTTTTCGAGGAAAAAATTATGATTTAAGATTATATTTGACACAGTTTTTGAGTTTAATAAAACCATTCAGAACGTAAAATTATTCACCATAAAATCTATGGAAGCAGATTTCTATGATTAAAAGAAGATAAGTTGTTTAAATAATGCTTTTAAAATCTGAATTAGAAATATTTTAAACATTTTTGACGCAAAACTTTTTTAGCTTAGCATTTAAGTGGTTTTTTTAAGAATAGCGGTTCACTCAAGTAATTTTTGAATCGATAGAAATATAAATTTTTCAAAACACGTCAATCAGAAGAAAACCCGAAAATTTTTAGAAAAAAATTAGAATTTTAAACAAATAAATTTAGTTAGATGGAGATTTGTCACAGACAAAGATTCCCTTTAGGTCTATTTATTTATAAACAAAGATATAAGAGCTCGCCGGTAAAGTAATAAAAGGCTAAAACCATTAATATCCAAGTCTATTAATAAGAAACCAAAGCCATAAATGAACGTATTCTCGGAAGATCCACATTTAATTGCTATATTATAATACACTAAATGAAACCTTTATGTGATTTAAAATACTAATTGCACACTGCATAAATTAAAGTTTAGCTAAACATTCGTCCGACAAATTATTGTTTACACGTTCAAAAAGTAAATTTAAAAAAGGTTTGGTTTGTTTCGAAACGCAGGAATAAATATATTTATTATTTTAAGATAAAGTATAAAGGTAACGATAACGTAATTAACGGACTCAGTGTTATGACACCGAGTGACCTTAGAATTTTAACTTGAAACCGAAAATGTGTTACAAGCCTTAAGTTTTTAGGTAAATGAAGCCTTAAGTGTAAATGAAACCTTAAGTTTAAAATCGCTAAAGCCTATCCTTAAATTTAAGCTTAAAAAACACTTCCACGAATAAAATTCTTATATCACTCAGACCTGAACATCTTTTTAATACAAACTTATCAATTTCAAATTAGACACTTAGGCTTCTTGGCATCAAAAGTATTAACACTATTAAAATTCACTCCGGTCGGTTCAATATTAAAAAAGTAAATCTTTTTGAAATATATAAAAGTGTGTTCCTTTAAGCCTACACCTAACCCTAAAGCATCTTATTTTCGGTTCTACATGTAAGTTCTATTTTCGTAGCTTCAAGTTTCGAAAATTTTCTTTCGGTTTTCAGTTCCCTACTTTATGGACTTTGTGCATTTTAAAGTCTTATTAAGTTTCTTTAACTTTTATTATGCACTGTAAAATATTAAGATTTTTACAGAAAATAAGTGAAGTTACTTGCTAAACAATGGCTTAATTTCTAACATTTTGGTTTTTGTGCTATACAATGGCTTAATTTCTACCATTTTGGTTTTTGCTTACGCAATATGCAAATTGTAATAAATTGTTTGTATTTAAATCGATAGTTTCAGTATACTTTAGAGAACTTTACATTTTAAGACAACAACAACCAATTAAAAACTCAGGTAATAGCCAAAACTACAAGCTGGGAACAAATAAGTAAGTAACCCATCATACCTTTTGGTTACAATAGTAAATGATTATTGATTACAATTATTATATTTTTTAAAAGTCAAAAAGACATCAAATTTATTTTTTAAAACTTTTATACCCAATAAAATCCAAACATTAAACCATAATTGGCATCAAATTTATTTTTTTTTAATTTTTATACCCAATAAAATGCAAACATAAAACTTTAATTGCATGACAATGGGAAAAATGAATTTTATAAAAACTATTAAATTTATAAAAAATTTTTTTTTAAAATTGTGTTTGTTTAATTTATATCTTGAAAATAATATAATTTTAACTAAACTGGCATCTTTTTTTAACACTTACGATAGTTTTAATTATTTTTGATTGTTCAAGACGCAAAAAGATTTAATTACTGTGAAATTTTACCAAATTGTACTAATAAAAATGTAGAAAATAGCTAGAAAGGTTGCGCGCGCTATTGAACATCAATAAAATATTCGTTTTCCGCATTTAAGGAGTTAATAATGTCCTTTGCCACAGAAGGGAAAAGCATTATTTCCCAGGCGGCTAGCTTTTCTTCGACCGTTACGTCGTAAAAAACTAGAAAGATCCAAGTTTTTTCTCCGTACTTTCATTAAGCTGCTCATTCAGCGAATTTCAACCCGCCCTAATAAGGTTGCAGGGATAAAAGCTGCAGTTTTTTACACGGCAATGCGCACTTTTTATACAGGAGCGGATAATGAAATTAAATAGAAATGCCCGCTGTTTGGTTAAGAATATATATGCAGCTTTCTACTAGCTCTTAAAAGGATAGAATTTTATAAATAGCAAAGGCTAAAAAGTCGCAACTATCTCCCAGGCCTGTAGTTAGTATTATGTGTTTGATTCAATTTAACTCGTACACATTGCTCGAAGATTAAATCTCCATCGGTCCATAGACTCATTATGAAATGGACGGCCATAATTCTAGAAAGCTCGAGAGTCCAACTTTCAAAAGGCCCCTTAATCAGTATAGACTGCTCTTTTAATGGACGTGGCCGACGCCCCATCCAATATATATCATAAACTAAGTGCAAGGAAAGGTTTTTTGCGAAAATTACTAAATCTGAAATAAAATTGTTGCAAAAATAAACAAATAAAAAAAATTCATATTGTGTTTTTTTGAAAATTAAAATAATTGTAATAAAATTTAATAAACAAACCAAGTCAGAATGTGTCACCACACCGGCATTTGACAAATGGGAATTTTTCTCAATATTAATCTCTTCTGATTTTTACTGCCTCTTAAACACAGGTGCAAACTAAGTTTAAAGTGAAGGACAGAATGCTGCTTAGGACAGAAAAAGCACGAATACGCAAATATTAATGAGCAGTCACGACAATGTTTTTACTTGTGATGTTCCTACCCTTCAATATCATGCTCCGGAGCTCCGACCATTTAAAACGGATGGAGTTTCGGAGCTCCGCCCCTTAATTGAGCAATTTAAAGTTTATTTAAGCTTAAAATACGTTTTAAACTACTCTAGCTGTTTTTGTGAGATTTTTTTATTGTTTTAAATAAGTTTTGAAAAAATAATAGTTTACAAAAAATTTTGATAAAATAATCTATGCCATCACTATTTAATTTTTCATGGAATTAATTTGAAATAGGGCGGAGTTTCAGAGCTCCGGAGTTTGCTTCGGAGCTCCTAAAAGCGGAGCATCGCTCCGGAGCTCCAACGCTCCGGGGAACATTACTAGATTTTACCTGTGGTAAGACACGCTTCCCGTCCTCAACAATCAAAAATGTTCAATTGTCCTGCATTAATAAAACCTCAAGCCTATCTGAAAGCAAAAACATAGTTCGGCGTTTGTAATTTTTTACTGATATCCAGCATTTATCCGAGGTTTTAGAATAAATATCTAATAATTTTCCGACAAGCTGAATAACAAACAGCTTGCGCCGCTACCCGGGCAAAAATTGAGTTTCAAAATCCAAGTTCCGGGCTAGATTATTTTTGAATTCCTTTACTATAGTCAGGTTAGGATTTAAGGTCGTTAAAATCCAGGGAATTTAGAGGCTGGAACTTTTAGGCGAAAAACGAAACTTGGTTCTTATAGTGGGAAAATTGGAGCCAAAAGTTTTAAGTCATAAAAGTCTACACCAAAACAAAAGCTTCTAAGCATAAACCAAACCTCACACCAATTTTTTTTTTACTTTTGGCTCCAAGTTTCTAATTTCACATCACTAAATTCTCAGAAGTTCGTCGTTTGATATTTTCTGTTTAGGACTCCAAAGATTCTTTTATATTACCTTGGTTAATAACCTTTTGCTTCAATTATCCCTGCAGTAGCTGATTCTAACCTATAGCTTCTGTGATTTCCTTTTTTCTTATTGCTTTTTTACTACCTGTTTCCTAACCTTTTTCAGTTACTTTTTCATTGGCTTTAAATTTACCGTCGTAGTAGCTGATACAGGTACTCACATACCTTTTTTTCTCACCTGTTTCTTATCCGTTTTTCTTACCAATAGCCTGCTTCCTATCTGCCTTTTACCGGTTTGACCGGTAAAAGGCAAATAGGCAGATAGCCTCTTACCGACAGTATTTATGATATAAGTTTTTACCTACATCATAAATACTACCTTTTTTTGCTTCATATACTTCTTCGATCAAAAGTTTTCCTTGTTTTATTAACACATCTAACAGCCGACAGTTTACCTACATAGAAAAGAAAGCAATCTAATTTACAAATGCCGACTACTGTGAAACGCCGAAAATGAAGTGGACATTGCTGGTTAATTTTCACACCCGCAAAATATTTATTGAGTGCATATTAAAAAGCCCCAGAGGGAGAAGAATTTGTTATACACACAATAGTAATAATTTATTACTAGCAACTCTACGTTTGTATTTGATTAATGGCAGTAGTATATGTTAATTAGTATGATAAATGTCAAAACAAAACGTGCTTAAATTACAAAGCATGTCGGTTATAACATTTATGAAAAGCCTGGCGATTACACCGAAACAAAAATTAATCACACCACATAACCGAATTATATTATCAGACGGATCTTATTATTTGCCTCAAAAAATTGAGGACAAAGTACACTTTATAATCCAGAAAAAAATCCAACCAAAGTTTATGAGTCAAATTTTATACCTTATAGCTAGTGGAAATAAAATCTGCTTAGATTTACAAAATTTAAAAAAGGTCGATTAGAAAATAACTTTTCAGGTTTTACAAGTTACATGGATTAAACTCAATATAAATATACTCAAATCTTTTGAAAATCAATTTTTGTCTTGATGCAATTTTTACTAGCCTTGAAACATTATTTATAAAATAGAGCAAAAAACGGTTTCACTCAGAGCTTATATCACACAAAAAAATGCGACTGGTCAAACGAGCAAAAGATGTAAAAAATTTAATTACATCAATTTTTGTCAATAGAAAAGCATTCTATTAGAGGGTTGCTTTTAATATTAGAGGGTTGCTTTTAATATTTTAATATGTGTAAATGTCAAAAAAAAAAACGTTTGCAATTGTCATATTTTTCTTTGAGCATGATTTAAAATACAGTAAGTTTGCGAATTTTTGATTGTTGAAATTAATGTGAGTATTTTTTTAATCAGATTTAGTTGGATAATAATCCTATCCAGCAATAGTTCATACTTTTGTCTAAACATACGTCTTGGCTGAAAGGGCTTAGTTAAACCTTGTTCTATTTCGAATAGAACAGTTTTTAAATTTTAATTTTAGAAAGTTTAACTGAAAAAGTTTTGTACTGCTGTTCTCAAAAACATAAAACGCCATTTATTGTTGCCGTTATGCTTTTAGATTGTGGTAAAAAATATATATAGTCGCATTTAGAAATTATTATTATAATTAATAAAAAAATTGAACAAGAATGAATAAGAAAGTCACTTTAAAAAATAACCTAATCCTCGGAAAATTTCTATGATCACATATGTGTTTTTAATAAATCATATTTAACATGTATTCTCATGCGCGCGCTAATAATAATGACATGAATTAAAAAATCTTACGTTTTCTAGTTATTGTGTGCGTCGCCGCTGGTGGATATATTGGTGTATGGCGCTACTTGCTAAAACTATAATAAAACAAATTTTTAGACAAACAAAGAGATATTATAGAATAACCAGAAAAAAAACCTTCTAGAATAATTATGAAATCAAATTTCTTTTAATTTTTACTGTACTAAATTTTTAGAGTTTGTTATGTCCTAATAAATAATATTTGAAATAAATAAAAAAAATCTGTAGAATCAAGTAAAAGCTTCCATTAAAAATTTTAAAATTTAATAGCCCTAGCATAGGCCTAGGCTTAAATCTTAAAATAGTTTTCTACCTAATTAAAATATTCGAGCCTTCTTAATTAATTTCCAAACAACGTACTAATCTTTTAATTTTGAATTGTTTAACTTTTTTTCTAATTTTATTGCGTTTAAACAAACATTCAAATACATTTATCCGGAGGGAAAATATGCCGTGTAAGTGAAGATGAAAATAATGGGGAAAACATATAGTTCTATAATTATTCCTCTGGCCGGGAAGCTGATGGGTGTTTGATTAGCGCGTTTCTATATAACACTCCTTCCGGGAGGGCGGGAAAAACTAAATGAATTACGCCCGATTTCATTTAATAAAAATGTCTTCTAATAAATTTTCCCATATTTTCCACCGGCTGAACTGGGGCGGAAAATATTTTTTTTATAGCATATTGAAAAACGTCCCAATTGATCACCAATAACAGGCTTAATAAACCGGTCTTGAAATTTCTGTACTTTATTGGAAAAGTTGAAAAAAACATACAGAACATCAACACTGTTCAAATTTTTTTACAAATTATGTTTTTTTACATTAACTAAACCATTATTGGTACGTGGTTTTTAAAGCCACCAGCAGGAAACTTGGAGCCTTCAGAAGTTTTGGGGAACTTGGACCCATGAGCAATGGGAACTTGGAGCCTTTAAGAAAAAATGGTTTGGGGTTAGATTTAGGCTTTGCTTAAACGTTTTTGCGATTTTTATTTTCGGCTCCAAGTTTCCAACTTATGGCTCCAAGGTCTCGACTTACTGCTCCAAGTTCCTTATGTTTTTAGCTCCAAGTTCTTTCGGCTCCATCAACCCTAAATCCTCTTTTAATACTAATTTATCTCACGAAAATATCCAGTTTATAACAAAACAGCAAAAATTAAAAATAAACATGACTAAATAAACAAATTAAATTTATAAACTAAAGTTAAATCTTCATAAGGGCAAATAGACAAGATCGAAAAGTTACAGTTTAGTTGGAGCTGAAATTTCTTGAAATAAGCATTTAAAATATAAAGCCGTTCACTTTACACACTATTCTCAATAAACAATCGGACCAAAAGCAATGTGCCTGAAATTGCAACAAAAGTAACAACTTCAATACATCTTCAGAATTTCATTTACAATTTCACTACATTTTAAAGACAAAAGAAAGTTGAAAGGACTTCGAGATGAAAGAGATAAAAAACGAAGAGGATCAGTGATTGAAACAATTTTTAAAAACTACAAAGAATCTAGCAAGTTTAACATTTTTTGGAGTAATTTTATTTTAACATTTATAATTTGCAAAAAAATATAAGAAAAAGCTTTTAAATTGGCACAGAAAATTTCATTTTTATCCATTTTGGTAATCTTTAAAACTTTCTCAGAAGCTTATTGATATAGTTTTTTTTTTCAATTTAAGAATATTTATTTATTAAGTCAGTAAGCGAAGATGGCTAAGCACACTATTAGAGTCAGCTCAATTTCTGTTTACAAAGATCGTCAAATTTCAAGAAGCACAATGAGGTGACACTAAGCTAACAATTATACCCACACCATTATTTGCTATAAAATATAAAATACTAATGCTCAACGTAATATGCAATCACTGAGGATCATTGCGGGTAATTGGAAAATTATAACTTGCATATTAACAGTCTATCTAACAACTTGTTCTTATGCAACTTGATCTGTGAATTTTTGTTGGAAAAAAATCAGTAATTATCATAATATTGATGGTTTTCATATGGTTTAAAATCTCTCTGTGTGTGTGTGTGTGTGTGTGTGTGTGTGTGTGTGTGTGTGTGTGTGTGTGTGTGTGTGTGTGTGTGTGTGTGTGTGTGTGTGTGTGTGTGTGTGTGTGTGTGTGTGTGTGTGTGTGTGTGTGTGTGTGTGTGTGTGTGTGTGTGTGTGTGTGTGTGTGTGTGTGTGTGTGTGTGTGTGTGTGTGTGTGTGTGTGTGTGTGTTTGTGTGTGTGTGTGCGTGCGTTTGTGTGTCTGTGTATGTGCGTGATGCGTGTATGCATGCGTGGGCGTGTGCGTCCCTGCGTGGGCGTGTGCGTCCCTGCGTGGGCGCGTGCGTGCGTGTGTACGTGCATTCGCGTGTACGTGCGTTCGTTCGTGCGTGCGTGGGTGCGTGCGTGCGTGCGTGTGTGCGTGCATGCGTGCGTGCATGCGTGCGTGCGTGCGTGCGTGCGTAGGAGGTATTTTTGTATGATGTCATTAAAAGAATTTTCTAAATGTGAAAAATTCTTTACATTTTAGCTATTAGAATTTTACTTTTTGATTTTTTAGACGAAGTATGCGGTAGGCTTAATATTTTTTATACTTCGTTCAAAGACAAACTTTCAAAACTCTAAGAAACCTTAAATCCAATTCATTGGATTGTTCCTTTTGAACATTTTTAAAAAAGTAAACCAGCCTTAATTTAGAAACTTCAAAAAATTTTTTGCAATATATAACAAAGAAAATATAACAAGCCGATATTTTTTTGCAAAAAAATAAAATAAATTTTAGATTTTTAAATAAATCTGCGTTACGGTTAAATTAACAACATTTTTGCGTCACCTTACAAAATTATTTAAATCAAACCAAATTATAATTTATAAACTAAACAATATAAAAAACAACGTCAGGTGTGATAAACGGACCGTTGATAAAACAAACGATAAAAGACCCTATGAAATTGGTGTCAACGACCCGCCTTTATCTGGGATCAAGGATATGGAAAGAACATTGGATATGCATTTTTAATCCCGAAAACCCACCAACTTAAAATATACTATTGTCACAAAAAACTGATATTTTTACATAGGAAACATAGTGGTTAATTTGTGTGGATTTTCGTCTGGTTTTATCTTTATAAATAATCTTAATTATGCAAGAGAAAAGCTAAAAAAACAAAAATATTATTGTATTTAGTTTATTTTTGGAGCGAAATTCGCTGGTCTTTGAAGTTTCAAAAATCTTTTAAAATTAATTAATAAAGACAAGGCTTTAAATTGATTAACAAAACCCTTCAGCAAAAAGTAATATTAGATTATCATATTAGTTTTAAATTTAGTTAAGTCAATATGACTGATTTTGCAAAACACTAAACCACCTTAAAATGAGGTGAGAGATTTTTTTAATTCAAGTGATAGCAATAAAATTTTGAGGACGGAGTGAAATTTAAATAAGAATTTTTTGATCTTTTTAACAAATGTTATCAACAGTGCGTTCATCCGAATTAATTTTTTGCGCACAATTATTCTTGATTCCTACTACTTTTGCACTCAAATTTTAATAATTTTATTCCTCCGTCGGTCTCCATTTTTCTTTTATTAAGAAACCAGCCGTACATTCGAATAATAAAAATTTGAATCCTAAAATATTTCGCGTTTTTTCCTTTCCTACCTATGATTTGCAGCGCAGCAATCAAACCAACAAAAAAAGCAGAAAATATATGAACAGTTCATAATTTTAACATCAAAACACTAAACAGTATTTGATGACAGTGGAAACATTGTCTTTCATAATTTTGATACGCTTGCATTATTTTTTTAAGTCAGGGAGCTTTTTTTTTGAAATTGTCATGTATTTATCAACTTTCCTAAATTTTATATTTAGAAAATGATTTTTTGAGTATTAGACTTCAAATATCAATTTTTATTGTATAAAATATAATTTAAAACATATAGCATGAATGCATGAAGCCTTTGATCATCTTAGGTACACCTTCTGAGAGCCTCATAATTTAATGTCAAAGTTTACAAAAACTTTTATATGTATCTCTTAGTTTTACCGATATTATTTCAGCATTCAAACTAAAATTCAACTTTTACCGGTTGTTGAGCTTGGGTGGGGTCACTGGGCGTTTTCAGTTCATCCGTGTGAAGTGGAACTCGGCTAATATTATTAACTGCGCAGTAAAGCTGTCCGCCTATTAGATGCATTGAAGACACAAGCCAAGATGACAGAGGTAAAGAATTTTGAAGTTCTAAAAACCCAGCCGAACTTTTCGATAGCAAAACGAGTATAAAGCGATCTTTGCTGGACTGATTTTGAAGCTATACAATGCGGTACTTTGTAATATAGCCGGATAAGCATTCAGTAAAAGAAGAAGTTTATTTGTGCTCATCCCTATGGCTCTTCGGCAATCCCCGCCCCATTAATGTACTAAACGGCGGAAACGAGCGATTGTGTAAATTTCGCCCGACCCCATACGGCCATTTTCGTCGGATTTTGACGTTAAAAACACATATTTGCTTAACAGAGGAGCTAACAAATATGGCCGATCTCCGTTTCGCTTTTCCGCCAGACAAAGTATCAGCTTTTCTAGTCGTCCAGCATTGCTTTTCGTGTCCTTTTTCGAAATATCTAAATTGTTTTCGATTTTTTTAATTCAGCCACCCCCTGCGTGGGTGCAATTAGCGTTTCCGCGTTCGGTGCGAAATGAAGTTAGAAGTTAGGCCATTGGCTTCTTGGCGGTTTTAAAATTAAATTACTCCGAACTAAGAAAATAGTTATTGCCATTTTGAGTTTTCGGTTGGATGGAAATGAGTATGTTAAAAAAGAGATAATGTAGCAGGCATTAAGTTACCAATACTATTTGATATATATACTGATTACACTAAATTAATTGTTTAAATTTTAAGCTAAAAATACCTTTGGAAGGTAACACAAAAATAAAATATAATAGTTAACATAATTTAATCCGCATAAAAATATACTCAAATACTTTATTATATAGTTTCGTTAGAAATTTTTTTGGAGTGTTTTTATACTAATCTCGAAAAATTGTTTATAATTTCTCACAAAGTTTGTTATTGCCTGTTACAGTTAGTGATATAAAAATAGGCTTTGTAAAAACATAGAAATTAATTAATTATTGCAATTATGTTGCATTATACCTGTTTGATCTCGTACACTTTTATGGGAATATAAAGACCCATCAAAATTGTGCGTTTATGCCGTTTAAAAAAACGATTTGGACCGCATATTTTTTTAAATTCCAACCTTTTTACAAAAATAAACAAAAATAAGTAACCTTAGCCTATAAAAAAATTAAGTAATTCGAAAAAAATTGTTAAAATAAGGTATTTAATTTTTAAATTGTTTTTTGCTGTTTTTGTTTTTTGTTAAACATTGTCCATTTAATACTGCAAAGCATCGAGGTTAGCTAGGCTAATTTTCCCATAAAAGTTAGAAAGTAAACCCGAGGTAGTGTATTTTTTCAGAAAACAAAAATAAAAGACTATAGTACTTAATAAATAAAATCAAAGCAATAGGGAGTCAAAGCACTTGTATCAATCAATCAAAATTTATAAAATTTAGAGGTTGAATTAAGATTTAGGTGGTGCTGAATTGCTTTGTTCTGATTGGCCCCTATTTTCTATAAATTAATAAACTAATCTTACCTGGATTGCCTTAAGTACCAAATTAATTATCAAATAATTATATTTATAAAAACAAAAAGATTATAGCGTTCTACCTTTTTGATATTAAAATATTCTGAAATAATTTTGTTATACTGTATCATAAAACAAACCTAACTTACAATTCAAATTAAATTTTTTTGTTATAATTTTATATTTATTACGTTTTATAAGAAAATAAAAAGAAGAATCAAAACTATATTCATCAGTTTTGTTATATAAACATTACTGAACTTTAACTCTTTAAAAATTGCAATATTTGGCATATATTAATTAATTTAAAACTGCAATATACTAGTTTGGGTGAATTTTTTTGGTTTTTTGTCAATTTTAACATGTCAAAAAAATGCATCACACTAACAATTTATTCACCATTGTTAATCAGCTATCAACAATGCTGCTTGCAGTCTTTGGTTAAAATTGATTTTGTTTTTATACAGATTTTTTAAAAATAAAGCATTTCTGCTAGGTGAGTGTTGATGGAAAACTGTAGAAAAAACTTCAAGGTACCAAAAAATTTAAGTTTCGAATTTGGTTTAACTTCAAAGAGTATCAAAATTAATGTAGCCATTCTTTAAAATATTTTTTACCTAGTTTTACAATTGGTACGTATTTTTCTTTACTGTTATTTTGGTAGTTAGAAACAAAAACCTAACATTTTAAAAAAGGCAAACTACCTGAAAAGCGCATTTCGATTTTTTTTTATTTAAAATTTTATATTACAAAAAAGTCGTAAAACCTCATCATGCTTCAAACACCTTATACCACAATGGTTTTTTTGTGTATGTTGTGGTTTAACAACCTTTTATAATTACACTAATTTAAATCTATCATTTTATTTTCTACGTATGTAGTTTGCTTTTTTTAAGTCAAAATTTATTTGGTTTCTTACTGGTAATATCAGAATAACAGCAAACAAAACATATACCAATTCTAAAACCAGGCCACTGTTTTATAAAAAATACAAACATTCCTAATCTTTGAAAAAAAAACATTGTATACTTTATAATTAGATTTTGTGTATCAAATGCAAATTGTTTTTAAGAGAATTGTTGTTAATTTTTAAAACTCATAATTTTTTTATCTTTAGTAATATTTAATCAAGTAAAAATGTTTTAAGATTTTTGGGGAGGGGTTTAGTTAAAAATCATCGGACTTGGAAACAAAAAACTCTGACTCTGTACAGCTTTTTTAAAGTTGTTTAAGCAATTAATATAATAATCAAAAAATTTATTATTTGTTTGTTCGGTTTTTTAAATCTAAAAAATAATTTATCTTATTTTTTAACTTAAATTTAATGCATTTTTTTAAAATGCATTTTAAAATGCCACCTTATCATGTAAAAAATGGGTGATAAGAAGAAACTGAACTTGCGTTTTAGTCAAAGCTAAGCGAGCATGCGAAACAAAAAAAATTCTATGGAGGATCACGACAGCTAATTGAATGTACACAAAGGTCTTGAGAAGAATTGAAAATAATTTGTATAAGACCGGAAAAAATGAGGACCAAAAAATATAAACAACCAGCTAGTTTATTTTTTAAAAGTTGTTTTATTTTTATGTTATTTTTGTGTATTATGATCGTGTTTTTTTTGTTAACCAACGTCATATACAAATTATTTTTAAATATTCCTGGGACCTTTGTGTACATTGAATTAACCGTCATGATTCTAGGATAGTTGGAGAAGACCGGTGGGAGGCAAAATTTTTTTATAAAAAGATTAGGTAGCTGAAAAACTGCCTTCCGAACTGGGTGAGACACGCTATCCTTAGTAGACTAAATGGCAAGATGAATTTGTATATTGATTTGATATTACACTTTATTAAGAAAATCCAGGTATTTAAATGAAGTTTATCACGATTTTCATGTACTAAAACTGAAAATATATATTTTTGCTGAAACTAACAAAAATTGTCCTAATACAGTATTTTACTAAAATAAATTTATAATACTGGAACATTCAAAGTTTTATACTTTTGTACGTCATAACAAAGTTATATTTTCATAGCAAAAAATAAACAATTTAAAACCACTCCAACATTTAACTTTTTTGACATTTCGTGAGAATTTTCTTTATATTTATTGAGTAAAGTACAAAAAACGCACTCAAGTCCAGCATAGTTAACTGAAGTGTCGTTTTAAAAACTCCTCTTAAATTTTAACAAAAGGCAAACTTGTAATCCTTAAAATAAAATGTTATTTTGAATGAAATAAATTTTTTCCCGAAGCGCTGAACTTTTTTGGTTGTGATATGGTATGTTGTTTGTGAAAATTTTGTTCCACGGCCGTAAAAATGAGAAACTTAAAAAGTTGTATTTTTAACCTTAATCCACCAGTTTTACAAAAAAAATGTTATCCTATGTAGTTTTTCACGTTTAAACTAAAAACTGCAATTTGCAACTTGAATTTTATTATGTTTAATTTTGTTTTGTTTTATTTTTAAAGACGGTATATTTTTAAATTAATCGAATTCACTAATAATGAACGAACTAATAAAGGTAAACGTAAATGATGTTTATTTTTTGTCTATATTTTTTAATCAAAGAGTAACTTCGAACTATAAACCAATATTTTGTTTTTAAAAGACTTCAATAAATATTGTCAGTCAATTAAAGCGCATAAACAAAATTTTGTAACTTATGTATTAATCCAAAAAAATAAAATCAGGAATTTTGTAATTCACCCATACAAAAAATACTATAATATTTTAAGTTTTTTAAGAACTCCATATTTCTTAAAGAAAAACTCATTCTTTTTATTACAGCTTTTGAAAAAGTTAAATAATTTAAAATTTACTGTTGTTATCTGGGTCCTCTTGTTAGAAAATCTTTTTAAAATCTGTATAATTCGAAGCTACTAACTGCAATTTTTTGTCTTAATTAATTTTGGATACTTGTATTTCAATTTGTAACAAAACAAATTACAGTTTTTAGCAGTGGAAAAGCAATAAAATTAAAAAAAATTTCATTTTAACTTCTCTTGCCTTTTTTTCTCACTCTATCTTGCTAACATTAGGGTAACTGACTTAATTTCGGCCACGCCTTAATTTCGGCCACCAATTTAGGGTGTTAGAAAATTGGCTTATTTTTAAAAAACAAAAGAACTAGCACAAAAATAACTGGATTAATGTTGAATAAAGTGTTTTTGCAAAAGTTTTTTATTTTTGTTATTCTACATTATCAACATTTTCATACAAAAAGTGAATTTTCTGTGATTTTCCTAATTTTTGCTTTGTGTTTAAACTGCATCAAATTTAGAACGAAGCAATATATAACCTTAAAATATCGTCTATTTAAGGCTCAAAGTTGTTAATTTTTATGTTTTGATATTTTCTTCAAAATCATTTTGCAATGCGTTTAACTAACTGCGCATTTTAAGATTCCGTTAATTTCGGCCACCTGAAAATTTAGGTGAAAGAACCTGCCGTTTTTTGCTGTTTTTAAATATCATTGTACTAACGTATTTATAAAGAAATTTTTTTGCTCGTTTGACTTTGTTTTGACGTTTTTTAAGCCAAAAATAAAAATTGAACAAAAAATACAAATTATTAAAACTTGTTTTTTTAAGGTTTTGACATAATTATTTAAAGTCTTGCTAATAACTATTAAAGTTCGCGAACGGAAAAAATTAAGTTATATGTACCAAGAACAATACCTAAGGGTAAATTTTTAGAAATTTTTATTGTTCGTTCAAGCAATAGTTATGGCCATTTTTTTGTAGGTGGCCGAAATAAATGGCACGCGCCTTAATTTCGGCCACTTTAAAAAAAAAGTTTAAACCTTTACTGATTTTTAAGTGTAACAGAAATATTCAAATTTTGCACTGGAATAAGGAATATAGCTATTGTTTGATTTTTAGGCCAAACTTTGGCTTGATTGAAAAAGCCAGAAAAAACTTATTCAAAAAAATAAAAAAAGGTGGCCGAAATTAAGTCAGTTACCCTATATATATGTATAGTATGATTATATAGTCTCAAGAATACAGTATATAACACAAGAGGATGTTTGACCGTACACTAAAATTTTGAACATAATTTTGTTAGAAAAGTCACACACGCGCATGTTTGTGCCGTTTTTTAGCAAAATAGTTTTCCGCACTGCTATTTTTAACGCAGTTTTAGTTTTAGTTTTCACTCAATGTTGTATTTTTCGCACTGCGATTTGTTTTGCAAAAAAAGTGCGCATGTACAACTTTTTTGCAATTTTTTTAGCAAATTAGTGTACATCGAACACTGCATAAATAGTTAGTGTGTTTTTCTTGTTTATATTTTGTTTGTGTTAAAATTATATCGCACTTTTCAAGTATTGCTTCATAGTTTTATTGATAAAAAATAAAAAATTCTGTTTATTGAATAGTTAGGTCTATGATATAAATAAATTAATGGAAGGTGTGACACATACATACAGTCGTGGCTACAAAACAATTGTGAAAAATTAACGCGAATGCGCTTTTTAATACTATCTTTATATATCCATCAGTTTTGCAAGCCCAACAAGTTATGGTTATGATTGTAACCATAATGCGCCCGACTCATTTATGCAAAGACAGGACCTAATAGAAAACGAGTCACAGTCAATCTAATTTTAAACAGACTGTGAGTCATTTAGTAGGATGAAAATTATATTTTTCCGGAATTCCGCCCGCGTTAACTTATTTTTGAAATGGAGAGGAAACCGAATTCCGCAATTACCCATTTTATTTTACGACAATACAAACGTCATTTAGGAATAATTTCACGCCGAGGTGCGAGTGAAAGAGGGCGTTCCTTAGCCCCCGCCGCGTCCACCATATACCTTTCCATTTCAGATAACAAAAAAATTCTCGAATCATCTTCGTTTTGTGGCGAACAATTTGTTAACAACTTTCCTCTGACCACTAAGATCTGATATGTATAATTTTATTTTAAAATATTAAACTGAATTTTAGATGTTATATTTTGATAAGTAAAAATTATCTGCATTTCTTTATTTACCCCGCATTGAGCACGCAGTGTATAGTGTGTTTTTGTGCAAAATATTTTTAATTCGTTTAATTCATTGTCTAACACCTTTTTTTGTTTTATTCTTTTCAATTTAGCGAAAAATGTACCTTTATTATATTTTTTGTGAAACATGAAAAACTCTACAAGCTTTTAGTTTTTGCTTTGGTGCTTTGCTATAACATAAATTATGCGAAATTGGAATTCTATGAACAATATTTGTTGTGGCTTATCTACATGTTTAAGCATGGACTTAGGCTTAGTGTTCAACGAAGTCAATAATAACGGCTTTAATTAAATTAAATTCCTAATTTAAGGCTTTCAGTTTCAGTTTAAAGTGCGTGTGCTCCAAGATCTCCTAACATTTGTTGAGATTCCAAATATTCTATGGTTAAATTAAAAATATAGAAGCGTTTGATGGTTTTACGATTATTGAGGACGACGAGTAGTGCTTTTACTCGAAAATCTTAATATCGTGTGGATTAAAATTTTTAACTTTCGTTCTACTTGCTGTAATTAGATAAAGTTTCCTAAACACATTGTTTTCTTGTAATTTCATTGAAAAATGTATTATTTTGAGTTTATCTACTTTTACTTTTACTTAAAATTGATTGAAATGTTCTAAAAAAAAATTCTGAGTTTGTAAAAAACTTTTAATGTAAGAGAAAATACCTTGCAATCTACTGAAATTATAAAAAAATATTTTGTGTTTCTGGAGCGCGGGGCTTAAACCTTATAAAAAAATCAGAACCAATTTTCTACCACATAGTTTTTTTTTTATTTCCTGACAATATTTTTTAGGTGATGTAAAAAAGATGAAACTTTGCAAAAAATGACCTCTGTTTTAAGAATTTTAAGTTTAACTTAAAATATATTTCAGTTTTAGTGTAGAGTTATAACTGCGTATATGTAGATATACGTGTTGGATGTGGGCCGCCAAATCTGCCGCCAAACTGCCGCCAAATAGCTGTTAAACAGCCGCCATTTAAAAACTAAGGTTTTAACTCAGTTATATGTAATTAAACAATGTTTTATATTTACATCTTTAAAAAATTTTTTATAGTACAAAAAACTGTTATTTTTTTATTCTACATTAAAATTGAAAACAAAGCCGAGTTGTTTTTCTTCATGGAGATCTCCTTTTTAGAAAGTAGCTGAGCAGACTTTTACCTTTTGCGCCGTGGGGCATTTTGTTCCGGGAACGGGACACGAGGGTACTGGACACGAGGGTACTGGACACGAGGGTACTGGACACGAGGGTACTGGACACGAAGGTACTGGGCTTAAAAAAAATGCGTTCACCACAACCTGGCAGCAAAATCGATTTATTATGCAAGAGGGACACGAGGGTACTGGACACCAGGGTACTGACGAGCAAAAAACATAACCTTCCCGCATAAATCGGGATAAACTTATTGCATAACAATAGTTTGTTTTACTTAAATATCATAGTTTGTTTGACTGACTTATAAAAGGTAGGATTTTAAAAATAAAATTTTTGAGAAGACATAAAACAAAAATACTAATTTTATAACATTAAAACATTTTCGAGTAATTTGTCTACATTTTCTTGCATGTTTTTATATAATAACTAGCTTTCAAAATGCTGAGAATTTTTGAGAATACTCTAAAGATAATAAACATTAAGGTTGTTGTTATGCTTTAATTGTTTTGTCAAAAAATTTTTGTGGTTATTTTTCGTGGAGTGTAGAAAAAATGAATTAATAGTTTTGCTATTAATAACCTTTCAAAAACATTTTAGTAAAATATTTTCCAAAAAACAATTGCTTGCCTTTTTTAACAGTAAATTATTCAGTATTTTTAAAAGTAAAAAATTTTTGAAATATTATTATAAAGTTTAACTTAATTTCTGGGTTTTGCTTAGGCTTAGGGAAATAAAGTTTACCGTGCAATGGGTTTCGAAGACTCCTAAAACTCTGTTGTTTGAATATTTTTCGCGCGACTCTATACTTAGACTAAAATGCATAAAATATCATACATGAAAAATCTTACAATTGTATGTTTTTTATTAAAAACACATTTTGTTTGTCTTGTTTTAAATGATCAACATGTGTTCAAGTGAATTCCTTAAGCTAGAGTGAATTAAAAAAGGCAAGAAGTTATGTTTTTACATTTCTACTGCTACAATTTATTTTGGCAGAAGTTATTTTTTCCAAAAATTTTATCAAAAAAACTCAATTATTTTAATCAAAACTCGATGAAAATAGTCTAAATATAAAAATGACAGCAGAAAAACTGCAATTCCCTTTGTATTTTCGTACAAGTATATCTTTAGAAAAAACAGTAATTAAATAACTTTTTGGCGTTCTCATTCCACTCGTGATTGTTTAATATTAACTCTTTGGTTTTTTTAAAGGCAGGGTTTCGAAGCTCCAAAGATTCGGAGATAGCTTTAAACATTATCATTGTTTTTATTAAAAAGAGATGGTATAAACTGTGTGTAAAATAACCTTTAAAAATTTCGTGTTTTAGTATGATGTTTTTTAAACTATTTACGTAGTTTTTTATTATTAACTTGTATTATATTTAAGCAAGAAAAAATGTTATTTATAATTAAAAACCAAGCGATTTTATGTAACGTTTAATTGTCTACACGTTCAAACGATTAAAATTGTAATTCAGCTCAGCTCAGCTCATTTAGTCTAAAAAATTTACATATTTGTGGCAAACGTATTTTTTCTTAGCTCAGTACCCTCGTGTCCAGTACCCTCGTGTCCAGTACCCTCGTGTCCAGTACCCTCGTGTCCAGTACCCTCGTGTCCAGTACCCTCGTGTCCTAGAATCTTTGTTCCAGCAGCATAGCTATCAATATCAAAGCAGTTACCAATTTTCAGCGCGCGCCGCGCGAACTTTTCAGCGTGCAATATGGTCTAACTCGGTTTTACTCGACTTTGTTTTTAAGGTTAAGCCTATGCGTTCCTTAGCCTAAGCGAAGCCTTGAAAACAACCTAAACTTTAACAAATAACTGCGCGAAGAAAGTTTTGGTTGTTTTTTAGGCTTTTCTTAGGCTTAGTTACGCGTAAACTTAACCTTTAAAACAATCGAGTAAAACCAAGTTATTTTTATAACACATTTTTGTAAACTTTAAAGTTAGAAAAATAAACTATGAATTAGTGAAAACCGTCTTATTATAAATTTTTTTTACTTTAATGTCTTAGTTCCTAAATAACACATTTTTGTAAATTTTAAAGTTAGAAAAATAATTATTAGTCTTATTATAAAATTTTTTTACTTTACCGCTTTTCATAGTTCCTAAATGGTGGCAGTTTGGCGACAGATTTGCCGGTGCACATCTCCAACACGTGTAGATATGGCAAAATATATTAAATTAAATAAATTTTAGAATCATAACATGGCAATTGAAAACGTAAGTAACCTTAAATTTTGAATTAAAAATAAAAATTAGACTTATGAGATTAGAAATAGAAAGAAGGAACTTGGAGCAGTTTATTTGAAGTTTTTAAACATAAACCTAAGCCAATTGCATTTTGAAGACTTTTTTACTTTCGGCTCCAAGTTCTTTACATCAACTGCTGATGTTTAGCTATTAAGTTTACATGTACAAGCAAAAACCAAACAATTTTTTTTCAATTACAATCAAGGTTTATTTTCTGGATTTTAGTATTTTTTAATGGTGGTTGTAAAAATTAAATAGTAAATCATCATTTAAAATTAAAACTGTATTTGTTTTTTTAAATTTTGAATAATGTAAAAGTCATATCAATGGACCTACCTAGCATAACAAAAATTGGGTCGGCGTTCCCACCACGAAACAAAGTTCCTCTCAAATTAAATGCATGTTTTTGTATTATTTTTGAAACTGAAAATACTATATACAAATAAAACATTTACTTGAAAGTATTTAGTGGTATTTTTGTATTTAATTAAGCATCACAAAATTTTTTTTTCTGATTAACCAAAAAAATTTACATATGAGAAAACTTAGTTACGCTTAATATAGCTCTAAATAATGGTCAAAAGTTGACAGAAATACTCGAAATTGTTTTAATATAGTTGTTTAATATTCGGTTTCCGAAAAAATTTGGTAAAAATCATTGGTTTCATAACGAATTTTGATTTCGCGGCAAGACCGCGGACCCAAATTTTTGTAATGCTAGGTAGGTAGGTCCATACCTGTACAGATTGCCCTTGTTATTTTTGTTTAGCCCTAATAGTTTAAAGTCTATGAGTTCAAAAAATCCTTATAAAATTTTATTTCTTTCATATCGTAAAAAATTAAAACAAAATGAAAGCAAACGTGCTAATTTGATGATTTTCGGTGATTTTCCATCGTATATTCAATAGCGCTTCCCCTTTTTCTTCGCCGATTGTGTGCGGTTAGCTGAGTCCGAAGTGTAGGAGGTCCTAAGTACACGCGTCCACAGATCCCTTGTTACGCAAATCGGTGGGGGTTTTTTTGCGCGAAGTCACTTGGAACAATGCGCGGGGAGCTCGAGCATTGTCTCGCGTGCCCTTCGTATTCGCTAGGACGAAATAGTTCACATTTGGTACAGAATACATGTGTTTGTGATTCCTTATATATATAAAGTAAAGTCATTAAGAGGACGTAAGGGGTCACAGTCAAGTGTATTTTTAACTACCTGTGACTAATTTTTCAATAGCAACGACAACTTGTAACCGTCACCTAAGGTCGGGACTTGAAGAAATCTGAAGATGCCAATCGTGCAGAAAGTTTTAAGCGCAGCAAATCGAGTCAAAGGCTGTACAAAAACGATTAAATGTGACTGGCTCTGAAATCGAGTGTTACATAGTGTTTGCCAAAACAAGTCGCAGATAGATTCTTACATATAATTTACCGTGACTGGTCGCGTCATAGAAGCCAGAAGAAGTCACAGACGTTAGGATTTAATGTTCGATTTGACTTTTTGTCGAACGGCGCCAAGGTCGAGTGGAATGTCCCAAAACCCGATCGGATCCTATTGTTATTTTGTGTTTGCGGAATGTTTTTTCCAAATCACTTTCCCTTGGCGCTTCCAAATCCCAACGTGAGACTTTGTGTGGGGCTTATATTGTTTAATCGGCTGTTATGTATTCCCCGCTTTGAAGTTGTTTTTTTTATTCTTTTGAATTTGAAAAAAACGTTAAATTTCCCGTCCTATCCACCGCAAGTATCACCTTGTCGTGTTGTTTTTTAATCCTCCACAAAAGAAAAATATGTGCCAGGAAAAAAAGCAAAGCAGAAAGTCATTTTATTTACGTCGAATTCATAGGTGTTTTTTATTATGATTAGAAAAAACCCCAAAAAATAACCATCCTTCTGCTTAACGAATTACGGTTCGATGCTACAGTGCAAAAAGTTTAAAAAATATTAAAGATTAAAAAAAAAACAACTTTTTATTAAGAGTCAATTATGAGCAAAAAGAGCGGGCATTTGAAGCTGCGTAAAATTTATTGCTCATATTTTCTAGTAAATTGGTAAAAATACTACTTGTAAGAAGTCTCACATGTTTTACGTCGTAGAATAATGATAGGTCGTTTTTTATTGCACATATAGAGTCCCCAAAATGGCGTTTACTGCTAGAATATCACCGTTCTACATTTTTTTTACAATATTTGAAAAATCCCATGATACAATATGGTCATCAAAGAAATGTAAAAAAATTACCGAAAATATTAATAAACCTTATACAATACCTGACGATCGCTAACGGCATGTTCAATACCGGTTCAGTTAGAGGGTTGTAAAAAGGATTCATAAGATTTTTACAATTTATAATTTCGATATATTTGTTGCGGTCAATTAAAATAAATGATTTTTTACCTCTGAAATTAAAAAAAAAACAGCTGTTTTGAAAAACCGGCACACTTGGTCGGTACGGTAGTTAATATCGTCAAAGCTAAGACAAAATGAGCCACAGCCATTATAAAGTTTCTGTAGTTAATAGTGTGCTGCTTGAAGTCTAAAATGAGTCCCAGACAAATATATCTTATACGAATTGTGGCTCATTTTGCCGTAGTACGGCAATATGCTCTTAGGGTTGGTTCATACTTATGTAAAAACGTCCTTTGGACAAAGTCCAAAGGACGTTTTTACATACGTTTATACGCTGTGTTTGTCCTTTGGACTTTTTCCAAAGAACGTTTTTACATAAGTATGAACCAACCTTTAGTAGACCGGCCCCTGACGGCCGTTGTTTCTAATACGGCAAGATTTTAGCTATGGTATAGTAATTATTTCCACAGTTTCATTATTTAGGTTACCGTAAACAATTTAATAAAACAAGTTTGCAACGAAAAATACATTTGATCTTGGGACTTCTTAATTTTTTGTAATAATTGTTTAAAGCTCTAAATTCTAAAATTCGAAACATATTTCGTTCAAAATGTCCAAAGCACAAAATCAAGAAGTTTAATTTTGGGCAATCTAGCAGCGGTTTTTGAATTATAAAAACTTTTTAAACTTGTTTTTTTTTAGGTTGAAATGCCAAAAATACAGTAAAATTTAAAAAAAAGTCTTTAAAACCCTGAAAATCGAAGTTTTTGATTTTGTCTTTTGGACACTGAAGTAAGAACCAAACCTAAGACTCTCCGAGGCTGATTGTCTAATCGCGATGGTTATGTACGCTTTCATTGTAGCTGAACGTTTTTTTATAATTAAAAAAAAAAACATTTAACTTCCCCTGCGTCGGTCGCAAGTATGGCCTTGTCGCATTGTTTTCCGTCTCCTCATAGACAACAAAGTGGAAGGAGGAGTGGCAGAGTCTCACGGCGCATTTTTACGCTAAATCGCCATCATTTTTTACTGGAGTTTTTCTAGCAGCGTCGCCTATATCTATTTAGTCTTATCCATTTCGTTTTAGTAGTCTGCGTCTCAAATACATAACTAGAATGATTGTTAAACAAACAAATGTTTTTCTATCGAAATGACACGGTTTTAGTTTTTTTATTATGTATATTTAAAAAAAATACAGAAAAATAAATTTTGAGCTAGCAATTAGAAAAAAAATTAGTAAACAAAAATTCAAGTTTGTTTTACAACAAAAACCTTTTGTAAATTATTCTATTTAAATGTACATATATGTATACTATTTACCTAATTTTAGTAGAAATAAAATCAGAATGGCAAATTAATAGTTGATATGATAATGTTGATAATATTTTTCAGCAAAAATGCCCAGTAGCCAAAACTAAAATTTACAATATAAACTGTTGGAAACTTTTGCTTTTTTTTTCACGGAGTTTTAATGAAAATTGGACTTAGATAAATTAAATAACTGTACTCGAATCATTAAGATACGGGATTTCCATACCACAAAATGATAGTGAATAAAAATATATTTCAAAGGTTAACCCTTTGGAATTTTTTCCTTTAAAAAGCGCTGCGAATACGCAGAAGGTCTTTCCGCGTCAGTACTGCAGTGTAATAAACTCCGCGTCTCGCCGACGTCTAGGGCGGCGCGTTTAACACTGTGCAGCACTGGCGCGAAAGACCTTCTGTGGATATGCAGCGGAATCAATCCAAAAGGGTTAAAGACAGACAATACTAATAATTAAAAGAATCGCTTAACCATATTGTAGAAATGTTTTTTTGAAATTGTAAAGCCAGATAAACCTAGACTAAAAATGAGAGAAAAAAACAGTTTAATAAATTTTAATTAACAAGGTTAAAAATATGTATGTATGCATTTTGAGATAATACACGGCTATGGCTAAGCTTTAAAAATTATATAATTAAAATTTTGAAAACATATAAAATTCAATGTTCAACTTTTCGGGACCAAAAATAAATTTTTTAAACCTAAATTTTCTTTTTTAAACAATAACAATTTATTTTTATAACTGTTTTGATTTAACTATTTCAATAAAACTGAATTTTGCCTCAAAAACACCTGAATCCACTAAAAATCAATGATGTTTTTGGATAGCACATTCGTCATTTACTGCGCGCGAAAACTGTCATAAAAATCTAACGTCTTTACTCTTATGAAATTGGAATGTTCATGCATATGCAATTCATCTTGTAAACTGCATTTCTTCCTACGTAGAACTCAAAAATGATTACGAATTTTTTAAATCCAGTTAAATTTAAAACGTAATTTTTGCATTATATTTTTTTAAAATTTGGGTTAGGACTGTGTCCGGAACATAAGGTTGATTTTATAAAAAGATATAAAAAATAAATGCAATATAGAAATTTATTTATATTTTTATAATAGTGATGCTTCTAATAGCGACGAGTTCCAAAGCTAATAAATGCAATATAGAAATTTATTTATATTTTTATAATAGTGATGCTTCTAATAGCGACGAGCTCCAAAGGTTCAGAGCTCGTATGTAATTAAAAAGTAATACCGTATCATATTTAAAAACATCTGTCAAAACAATTTTTTTTAATTAATCAAAAATGTATAAGTGGTTCTACAACTGCAATTAAAATAATTTAAAACATATTTTATTTTTTATAAGTTATTTATATTGCTTTCATTTAATGGGCGAAGTTAAAAAAATTTAAAAAAAAGTTTAATTTTGAGCGGAATCTCCAAAGCAAACATTATCGGGGCGTAAACATTATTAGTTTACATTAGGTTTGTTGAATTTTTACAACTGCATAATTTATTGTTTAAACATATCATGTTTTAATAGTTTGTCAAAAAAGTTTAACCGTTTTTAAACTTTTAGAAAAAAATAACAATCTAAGTTCAGTAGCGGTCTTTAGAGCCACAAGCAGGGAACTTGGGGCCATCGGTAATTTTTTGGGAACTTGGAGTGACAAAAATGGGAACTTGGAGGAGCCCTTAGGAAAAAATTCGCTTGGGCTTATTTAGGTTTCATTTAGGCGTACAATGTAGGTAAACTTTTTAGCGATTTTTACTCTCAGCTCCAAGTTCTCAACTTACAGTTCCAAGTTCCCCACTTACGGCTTTAAGTTCCAGCTTTAGGTTCTCTCGGCTCCATAGACCCTAAGTTTAGATTATAAAAAAAATTGTTTCATAATAGCACAATAGTTATTAATCAGTTTTTGTAATCAATATTTTTGTTTTTGTTGAATTTTTTAAAAAAATCATCCGTTTTAACGCGTTTGTAACTATAGGTAAACCCAACGTGGCTGCAACAGTTGTTCGTTGGAAGAAAAAATGCCCCCCATTAAGTAACCATTCAAATCACGAGAATCTGACGTCACTTTATTAGCCAATTAGATTCGATTTAATGCGCAGTATTTGTTTGATAAAATGCAGTCAGATTCTCGTGATTTGAATGGTTACTTAATGGGGGCATTTTTTAATCCAACAAACAACTGTTGCAGACACGTTGGGTTTACCTTTAGTTTATATAATCTCTATACTTTTCCAGGTAAAAACTGCAATTCGTTATTGGATTGAACAAAAAACAAACTCAGAAGAATATGTTACAACCAGAATTTCATACGAAAAAACAAACGCTCGACCGGCTTTTCTCGTATAGTTGTCAGCTGAAAAGTTAGTTTTTAGCTAACTATATAAGAAAAATTTTTACCAATGGATGATACGAAAATCGTCCGTGATGTGGGTACGTTGGTGGAATTCGCTCCCACGCAAGAAACTGCCCCGGAAGTTCCCGTTAAGCTTTACAAAAAGCACCCGAACATTCCCACGACCGGTAAATTAAACGCCATCGCCGCTTCCACGACAAAAGGTCAGTTTCGCTTGTTGTAATATTGTTCCCAGTCTGAGAAGACAAGAAGAGTGCACTGCGTTCTCAATTGAAACAAGAAAAAGCGAAAAGCAGTTTTTGCATTGTGACTTTTATAAAATTGCACACAGCCACTCATGCAAAAAATCCACTCGTTATGTTTTTCACAGCTTTGTTTGATTGAATAAAACTGGCTTTTCTTTACGTTTGTGGCACGAAACGTTTTGTCATTAAACCGAAACTGTGACTGTTATAAAGTAGAACGCTCAAGTAACCGCACAGAAACTCTTGTGACACATCTTTTCGGTTTTTTATTTACAGCTTTTGTTTCTTAAAAAAAAACTCCGTTTCTTTACGTTTGTCGCAAAAAAGTTTTTGCATTAAACCTAAACTAATGCCAACACGCTTAAATGACCACAGAGTCATTACTTTTTCGTGTGTTTATTCGCACATCTTTTGTTTTATTGAAGAAAACTCGGTTTTCGTCAAAATTTGTCGAAAACCCCAGTGGTTAAGTTCATTACCAATTGTGTTGTATTGTTTTTTTATAATTTTTTAAAAAGTTTATTGAGACTAGGCTAAAATGAAAATGCCTGTCAGTAAATTAAACAAACTATTACGTCGTTAATAAAATTTGCTAATAAATTTTCTTAATGCGTGGGAAAACTTTTCAAACGCAGAAAAAATTTCTTAAAAAACTTATTTTATTTAAAGAAAAACCCAGTACAAGTTAGTATAGGTGGAGTATGGACCTGTTTAGCATAACGAAAATTGGGTCAACGGTCTCGCGACAAAAGAAAATTCTTCTTCGATAAATGCATTTTACTGTAATATTTTGAAACAGGAAATACTACAAATAACAAACATGTATTAATGGCTTTTTTACCTTTTTCTTATTAATTTAAAAAATTTACATAAGAAAACCTTAACTTTTAATGAATTTAACTTATAATGAAATAATGTATTTAAGTATTTCATTAAAAGTTAAATACATTTAACTTTTAATGAAATACTTAAACATTTTGTAAGAACTGCCTTAGAAGGCGTTAAAAGAAATGATATGCATTAGATACAAAGTAGGAATTATAAAGCTGTGGTATTCAATTTTTGACGAAATACTTTACCGTTAACGTTTTTTGCAAAAACTACATCAGAAGGCAATGCGTTCCATGCTTTAACTGTTATAGTTGCAAAAAAAAATTGTAGCAATTTAGAGAGCACTTTGCTAAAATTAATTTTAAACTGTGACCTCTAGTTCTTGTGCTTTCATCCAGTGCAAAAAAACTTGTTAAAGTCAACGTCAACTATGTTATAAACAATTTTGAAACATAGATTTAAATCGTTTATCAGTCTACGATGCTCAAGCGAATGTAAATTTATTTCTGTTAGTCGGGTTTTATAACTAATTTAGGGAAAACTACTTCTTTCATACAACCTACGAGTAAACAAATTTTGAACACTTTCTACGCATTTTTGTCTTTTATGGCGTTCGGGGACCAAACTGTACTGGGGTGGTAGGATACACATATCCCGAATAATTTGTTCTTCATTTCTCATTTTTCTTTTCTTTATTAATCAATTTTCCTGTATTCTTGATTTTTATTAGTTTTCTTTCTAATTTAAGTGTCAAAAAATTATTTATTTTAGGAATAGGGATAGAAATCAGACAACAAAAAGATAGACAAGAAATATATTTAAATAAACAACATTGTCGAAAAACATTTTTTTTTAAATATTATGAGTAAGGCCTTTTTAAAATGTCCGTGTTTAACCGGACATTCTCAACAGGTTTTGTAGTGCCTAGGGTTTTAATAGCTGCTGGAGATGATTTTTTTTTTGAATTATGTACTAAAATAGGATAAACTTGCAATGTCCTGCCTGACGTGTTTCTGGTTTGGTCTCTAAAAATTTATTATAATGTGACACATACGGCGTATGTGTCCCTTCCGCGAAAACTCAATATACAAGCGTTAATAAAAGGCGATTATGTTTCCTATTTTCTTGTCCGGCCTTTGGTGTATTGGATAGCACATCAGAGTAGACTTTGGAGGTTACGGGTTCAATTCCTGTGTCGGCCAAATTTTTCAATAAATTTGGTTGTCTAAATTTTTCAGCGCCTGGTTATTTTCGCTTCTACTTTGGGTCGTCACAATAATTTGGCGGTCATTTTTAAATTATTTCAATTCCATCAAAATTTATTGACGATTTTTAAAAATTTTATTAATTGATAACAAATAAAATAAATCCACCATTATTAAAAAAGCAATAATTTGTTTACATTACTGTCGGTTTTCTTTTATACAAAAATGTCAATCTAGTTTCGTTTTTTGTTTTGAAATTAAACTGTGCAGTATGCAAATATAATTGTACGATTTAGGGTCGATGGAGCCTAGGGAACTTGGAGCTGGAACTTGGAGCCAAAAATAGGGAACTTGGAGCCGTAAGTGGGGAACTTGGAGCCGTAAGTAGGGAACTTGGAGCCAAAAATAAAAATCGCTAAAACGTGTACCTAAGCCTAAGCGAAACCTAAATTTAAGCATAAAACAGTTTTCTCTGAAAGGCTCTAAGTTCCCATTGCTCGTGGCTCCAAGTTCCCAAAAATTTTCGATGGCTCCAAGTTCCCTGCTTGTGGCTCTAAAGACCCCGTACCAATTGTACTTCTTACTTAGTGAAAATTATGACTGTTTTTTAATAAGATTAATCTAAAATTTAGATAATGTATTTAAACACTTCTATACCTGCCCCACAAAAGAGCTCAAAAACTTTGCAAATTTGAGTCTCTGACGATAACTTACAAGTAGCCTACGTTAAAATAAAATATTATGCGTCCTTTAGGTTTTAAATTTTTGAAATACACTCAAATTAGAGCGCTCAATTGTCCTAAAACGAGACAGGAAATTTAATTTAACTGAACAGTATATGATTTAGAATGTTTTTTTAAATATTTTGGCTGTAATTTTCATATGTTATTACAAGAATTTATTTTAGTTTGATTTCGGGTCGATGGAACCGAAGGAACTTGGAACTGGAACTTGGAGTCAAAACTTAGGAACTTGGCTAAAAGGCTAAAACGTTTACTTAAGCCTAAGCAGGACCTAAATTTAAGCACAAACTATTTTTTAAGGCTCTAAGTTCCTATTGCTTGTGCGTATAAGTTCCAAAAAATGTACCATGGCTCCAAGTTCCCAGCTTGTGGCTCTAAAGACTAAAGGTTAAATGATTTGCCAATGAAAATTGGCAAAAGGTTAAATGATTTTCCAATAAAAATTGTTATAATTTTTTTTTCGTTTTCAGGAGTTATAGCAGCAAAATCTTCTAAAACACACCCCATCACAGAGGAAGAGTCCCTGAATGAAATTGAACATGCGTAAGTTTGTATTTTATTTTTAACATTTTTTTTAATTGAAACTTGTGTTGTAAACCATAAATATTTGAATAATAATTCTTAAAATGCGGCTACATATAGCTCTAAACATAGCTTTTATAGCTTTATTTATTTATAACTTTAGGTTTATTTATAGCTTTTATAGCTTTATTTCAAGGTAAAGTAAGCTGTGGTTTGGTAATCATTTAAGAGACAGAGTTCCCGAACTTTGTGCGTTTTAAAAATGACCGCAGCCTCGAGGTATTACAGGAAGAGGAGCATCACTAGTGTAAATTGAATATATTGCGCAGTCTCTTTAGTTTTTATATATTATGGTATGTTTAGTTATTCCTTGATACATTAATTATTTTTTATTGTTGGTTGAAAAAAAAATTACAAACGAAGTAAACCAAATCTATTGTTGTTCTGGCATTTAATTAAAAAAACTTTCAGACTAGTGAAGGCTTTATTGCGTGTTAAATTCAACCTTTGTTGTTGTTTTCTGTATTTTACTTGTCTATTTAGAAATCTGTATGAACTAAAAAAAGGGTTACAACAAAATAAAATCACACTTTTTGCGAATTTCACCGCATGAACGGAAATTTTTTCTGCAGTAACGACGCGTGCGCAAATATTTGTCGGCAAAAGATTCTGATCAAACTGCAAGTGGGAGATCCTCCTGAAACTTGCCTTCGGAAAGTGAAATAAGACGGAAAAAGTCACAAAGTATTAGCTTTTCACTCGAACTGTTCGTTGTTCTTGTCCGTATTGATATTAATTACCCTCTTATTTCTGGCGCTTAAGTGTTTTTATCCCACACTCAACCTCCCATTGACAAAATATAAAGACGTAATTACAAGCGTGGTACGGTTGTTCTGTTTATGACCTAAGGATAGAGTTTTAAACTAATGCTCGAATCAAATTGCCTATGGTGTTTTAACAAAGTTATTATTTAATTTATTTTTAATATAAAAAGCCGATTTTAACTGTTATTTTATTAAATTACTAGCCTTAAAAAATTCTCTAAGAATAAAGGAGGAAAAAGGGTAATCTTTCCCCGGGTGTATGTTTAGACAAAAAAAGATGTGGACTAGTCTGAGACAGGCCCTGTGCCAGGGGGGCCATGCCCCCCTTTCTGGGTTGGCTGGGGTATAAATAAAGAAGATGAGGTAGGTCCAGGGGGGTGGGGGAAAGTAAAAGGGAAGGTAACTTCATTATGAATCCTGCTTCTCCCTACCTTCTTTCTTGGGGTATGCCAAAAGTGGATTCTGCCGGCCTGGCTGCCTTGAATTCAATGTAAATAGGTATTTTGAAGCCCTAATTTTGATCATTTTTAATGCTAAATCAAAAAATTTCGTTTCCCGTGGCTAGGGGGAAACCCCCAGACCCCCCGGCGGATGCTTCGCGTCCGCCTGGCGCCGTTTCGCGGCGCAAAATGGGTGTTTTCGCGTTTATTTATATTTCATTTATATTCCGTTTTCAGTTTTCTAGAGTCTGGCCCCCTCCTTTCAAAAATCCTGGCACAGGTCCTGGTCTGAAATGGACATATGTGGACCATAGGAAAGTCGCAATTAGTTTGGTAGCTGCCCACCGAATAAAAATTTTTATCATACGATAATGATTTGTTTATACGATGAATTAATTACAAAACACTGCTGCGTTTTTTTTTTCAATTAGAATGTTATATTGTCTGTGTAAGAAGCAACTATAAATTTGAAAATAATTATTTTTTATTTAATACATCCGCGCAGAGTTTGTTTTCCTGTGGACGTCCGACACGTAGAATTAGTTTCTTTTTTAAATGCCAAAAGAGAAGAAAATTGTTTATATTTTTAAAACAGGGGCTCCAGTGAGCACCCAATGGACACCGTCGTATGGTACTGCAAAAATACAGCCTAACAAAATTTGAAATTAAGAAGCCAATAAGCATACTTTCAACCGTGAAAGATGTGCAAAAATTAATTAGGCCTAATAGAAGTACAATCAATAATAAACTTTATAATTCTATAAATATTTCCAAAAATATGAAGAATCCAAAGAATATCTTTTTTTGCCACCTACGCAAGAAAAATAATTTTTTTTTTGAAAATCATTTGATTGGTGTTAAAAATAAAAGACAATATTGCAGATGGGAATTGGTATAATATTTTGGTAAAAAAAACTTCAAAGAAATAAAGCCTTTTAAACCAAACGTGGACACTTGTTGCCACACTTTGCTGTTTTTGCGCAGTTTGATTCTAACTTGTTAGATTCATTAAGTTTTTCCAGAAGGCTTTTATTGTACGGTCAGAAGCCTTTTGTTGTATATATTTTGAATTGATTATTTTGATCAATAAATCGATACTGAAAACATAATTCCAAAAAGTGTCACCTAAGAAAGTTGCGTAAGTGTTTTGGCTATCCTTTAAATTCAGGTTTGATTCTCTTAGTTTTTAAGATATAAACATTGAAATAATAATAATAATAATAATAATAATAATAATAATAATAATAATAATAATAATAATAATAATAATAATAATAATAATAATAATAATAATCATAATAATAATAATAATAATAATACTCATAAGAATAATAATATTAATATTAAGTATAATAATAATATTAATAAGAATAATAATAATAATAATAATAATAATAATAATAATAATAATAATAATAATAATAATAATAATAATAATAATAATAATAATAATAATAATAATAATAATAATAATAATAATAATAATAATAATAATAATAATAATAATAATAATAATAATAATAATAATAATAATAATAATAATAATAATAATAATAATAATAATAATAATAATAATAATAATTATTATAATAGGAAGAAGAAGAAGAAGGAGAAGAAGAAGAAGAAAAGAAGAAGAAGACGAAGAAGAAAAAAAAGAAGAAGAAGAAGAAAAAGAAGAAGAAGAAGAATGTTTTGAATTTCAAAATTTAACCACGTCCTCTATTTGGCGCGGCGCCGCGGGGCTGTGTGTGATGCTCTCGCGTCACCCATTAAAAAATCTGTAAAAAATGATGGCATTTTTTTACAATCCCAACACATTTTTTTAGATTGAAATTGAAATAATTTGAAAACCTAGTTAAATTAGTTTAATGTTCGTTATTTTATTATATTTATTATGTTCGTTTTTAATAAGAGCAAATAGATAAATTTAAAATAGTTTTCTTATACATATTTTTGAATTCCTCATATACATAATATTATTTTTCCTGAAAAAATAAATTTCTTGGGACAAGAATAAAGCTTTGTTCGCTTCATTGGTTGTATAGTATGGGAAGTCAATATTTATTTTGTGAACGTGGCGTAAAATTAAGGAGTACGAAATCATTGGCCCGCTCAATGGCCACCGGAAGTCAATGGGCTAAATAACACACAGACTGATCAAAATTCAATCTTGTTCTTTTAATTTTTTTTATTAAATTGCGCTTTTTGATTTGTTTTTAACGTCTATATTGTTTTTCTCCTATTTTTAGGCATTTCTAAGTTCTAAAAATGAGAATTTTAGATTTTATGTGTTTTAAAATACAACCTCGATGTTGAAATTTTTTTAGATTGTTTTAAATTTTTTTGTTTAAAAATTGTGTGCAACAATATATTGAACCCTAAGCTCTTTTTTTAAAATAAATAAATTTTATTATGGTCAAGAATACATGAAAATTCATTAATTAATTAATTTTCATGTATTCTTGTTATGGTTGAATTATATCTGGCTGACGCCAAAAATTAGTATGCAGCCATGAGGGGACCAATTAAAATTGTGCGGTTATGACGTTTAAAAAAACAAATAAGAGCGCAGAATTTTTTTTTAAATTTCACCTTTTTACAAAATTTACACAAATTAAACAACTTTAGTTCTTTAAAAATTTGCATTTGGGGTGCAAATTGAGTATTTTGATAAATAATTATTAAAATATGGGTTTTAATTTTTTTTATCAAACCGCTTTCGTTAAAAATTTTAAACGGTTTTTGTCGTTCGTAAAATTGGCCGCGTATAACTGCTATGAAAAAAATCGTTAAATAGGCCTTTGTTTGGCTCAAAAAAATTAAATATTTTTTTGATTTATAATCGAAGTTTACCCACATTGAAAAATTTACTAGATCATCGCTGAAATCAGTAATAAACTTTGTATCTGTTTTTTCTTATTCCACCCTAAAATAAGTTTTTTTTTTATTTTACCACCGCTTTTATTTAAATTGTAGGGTTCTCAGCCCATCCAAAAGACCTATTGAAAACGCAGAAGTTTCAAATTTAAAAAATTCCAAAACTAATCCGGCTGCGGACATGAACAAGGGTGTCTACGTCGTGTCTGCTGAGCATTCGGAACACGATAGTGCCAGCTTGCACAGGAGCAGTTCGGACGGAAGTAAAAAACATCTCAAAGTGAACGATCCCACAAATTTGCATAAACGTGGAAGTCTTTTCTCCATGGATCATGGCAACAAAAACCACAGGGTTTATGTCGGGTATGTTTTTAATGGTTTTTAAAAGTTTTTTAAAGTTAATTTATTATTAATATGGGACCTTTCGTATGTTAAACGTCGTTGTACTGTGTGTTTAGTTTTTTTTTTGAAGAGTTTTACTGTGTTTTTAAAAAGAGGATGTTATTAGTGAAAAATGTAATAAAGGCTATATGTATAATACTTAAACCTTTCCCTATTTTATCTAGAAGTTTTCCCAAAATGTTATCCCTATATTTTTACCGTTTTTTTTCTATAAAAAATAGAATATTTTTTAAATAAAACATTTCAGAAAGAAAGTCTCTCCCTCGTCTCCTAGTGATGATGGTTTTCGCATATACACTGGACAGTAAGTTACGAAAATATTTTTAAAATTCATGAAGCTCACGTAATGAATAATTTGCATACAGTGTTGTCTAATTTGCATGAGCATTGTTTGAGCCCAGCTGATTGGACGTTCAGTATGATCTTCAGTTCAGTATTAGTTTACGTTCAGTATTTTTGCGTGGTTTCTTATAAAAGGATTAAGGGGATTCTACAGTTGAGAACGCACTTTTTAGACCTCAATGTCACACTTACGTGAGATTCAAGGATCGAAAATTAGTTTTATATTTTGTGTAAGCTAGTTCCGACTTTAGAGATTTTTCAGCATTTTATAAATGACGCTTGGACTCTTTTTAAACTTTAGTTAGGGTCTTTTTTTGTTGTTTTTGTTTTTTTTTAGTTTAACTGTTTTCACGGGCGACACGGTTTCTTTTCTTTTTTCTAGTTTTAGCTTTTGATTTTATTCACGTAATATTAATTTTCTAACTTTGATTAATATTCTAACGGTTTTTGTCTGTTAACATCGGCATCTCAATTATCACATCATATAGAGGGTTTTTGTAAATTTTTACTGTCTGGCTTTTGGCAATCCATTGGAAACATAATGCTTGGGTGAAAATTATGCGAAGTTTAAGCCATAAATCGCTGGAGTAAAACTTTACTTGATCCAAAAAGCTGCAACTAAATGAGAACTTAGAGCCACAATAAAAGAAACTTGAAGCCCAAAAAAATAAATGATTCGGACGTGGGCTTAGGAATAGGTTTTAGCAATTTTAAACTACTAATATCAGGAATACATGAAAATTAATTAATATTCTTTATTAATTAATTTTCATGTGTTCTTGCTAATACTAAAATTACAAGGTAAAAAAAGTAAATCGTTTACAAAAAACTAAATGTTTTCAACTTCGCTTCGTTCATACTTTGTCTAAAGTCTCCATAGGGCGAAACTTTGAATACCCCGGTAAGGACGGCTCCTGAACCTGCCTCCGTAAGAGTGGAGGCATGTAGGAGACAGGTAAAACTGCCTCAGAGGCAGCATGGAGGCAGGTTGGAGGCAGGGTGGAGGCAGGTAAAACTGCATCGGAGGCAGGTAGGAGGCAGGTGACCCTGCCTCTTATGTTGAAGCATATAGAGGTTAGCAGGCAGGTGAGAGGTAGCTAAAACTGCCTCGGAGGCAGGTAGGAGGCAGAGTGGATGCAGGTAGGAGGCAGTTAGGAGGCAGGAAAAAAACCCTTTTTTCAATTCAGGCACTCCGTCCTTACCGGGATGCTGGATTTAGACAATCAAAAAACGTTCTCTTGGGTTTTCCGGTACTTTTAACTATCTCTTTTTTGGACCAAGTATAAAAAGTTTCTTATAACTCTGTTCAAAAAACAGTTCAAAGTTTTTTTTAAAACCGTTTAAAAGGCTAGTTGAAGAATATATCAAAACAGCATTAATCCATTCCCGTGATTGCGTTTTTCCTGGTTAACAAGGTGAAATCTTCGTCTTACAGTAGTGAGAATTTGAGTAATTGCTACTGTACATTGAATGCACAACAGTTTTAACCATTTTAACTTGCTCGTTCACTAAGTCTGGCGCTAAAAAAAAAGCGCGCTTTTTTGCTGCATGCTCAACAACAACTATTCTTTTCAGTTTCATCTATTAGGTATGACCCAGAAAACATAAAAAACTTTTAAACAAGGTGCAGTTTACGCATCATAAAGATCAAAAAGAAGATACCAGAACCTTGGGAAAAGGTTTTACCGTGGTAACTATGGAAAAACAATGACGGAAAGGGATTGAAAAAAATTTAAAGGCAAACCTCCAAATTAGAAGAAAACAACCACAAGAAACTATTTGCCGTTGAACTTTCACAGTGGACAATTAAACATTTTCGACAAACTATAAGCCAGACATACCTTAGCTATCAATATTTTCTTAAAGTATAGAGCAACCGGTATTTTTTGAAAGGAATAAAACTTTTGTTATTTTATCATAATTTTAGTTTGTTTGTTATGTTTATTCTAACAGAGGACTTGTTTTTTCGTTTCATTCTACTTGGTGTATAGGTGTATCTATGGCTTTAAATATTTGTAATTGATAGGTTTTAATTTTGTTGAATAATGTAATGTAGTAAAACAAAAATCATAGAATCTTTTAAATTTAGGCATGCAATGGTTGCTGTCTGCAGTATATTGTACTGCTTAATTATTGTAGCCATAGGAATTGGATTCCCCTTGACATATATGATTATGTTCGGCTCAGGAAAATTCAAAATCAATATTTACCATGTAAGGAAATTTTAATTTATAAAATCTGTCAATTTTAAACACGTCATTTTAAGTAAACATAACATTTTTTTACTTAGAAATCCACTTACTGTTTTTAATAAAATTTTAATACGCATTTAAATGATAAATCTAATAAATCGAAATATAATATAATTAGATTTTAGTATCATAAGTATATACAAATAATATCTAAACTTCAATAATTGCAAGACATCTAGAGCTGGAACTTCGAAGCGAAAATGGGGAACTTGGAATTCAAAGTCGGGAACTTAGAGCCGCAAGTGCGAACTCCTTCAGCCAAAACCAAGAACTTCGCCAAATTCCAAATCAGTTTTTTTTGCTTTCGGCTTCAAGTTATATTAGTGGTTTCAAGTTTTCAAAATTTTTCAACAGCTCTAAGTTTCCTGCTGATGCTCCAAAAACCCCGAGCCGGCAAAATGATTGTTTTGTGAAAATTGTTGTTTGTTTTGTGCAAAGCAAAATTATTGTTGTTTGTTCTGTGCAAATTGTTGTTTGTTTTGTGCAAAGCAAAAAAGCAAAATGATCGTTTTGTGAAAATTCGATACAACACACAAGAACTCCTGAGAAAACATAGATTTGAGGTCGTTGGAGCTAAGGAAATTATAACTTTGCGGATTTCAAACTTTCAGCCCCAAGTTTTTTTTTGAAGTTTTTTGGCTTTAAGTTCCAGCAAAAAGTTTCTTTAGCTTTAACCAAATTAATTTAATTTAACATATTAAACAAACAAACATAAATCAATTTCAGGGATAGTCTTCTTAACCTGCGTATTGGTTTTTTCATCAAGGGAACGGGTATTTGACCCGTTCCCTTGATTGCCTTGATTTCCCAGTGAAAAGTGTTTTTGTAAATGTATTAATTCCCGTTATTTTCGCTGGTAATCAGAGTGCGTTCGCGTGATTGCCTTTACCCCTGGTGCGGACCATTGCGAATGCACTCTGATTACCAGTGAAACTAACGGGAATTAATATTTTCAAATCATTTTTTACCGTCGTTACCGTGGAAAAGGCAATCACGGGAACGGGTTAAGGGCTTATCACAAAAATCTAATAATAAAGTGCGTACCAGCAAATAATTTGTTTTACAAGGCCAAACGGTTAAAAAATTTAGGTTCCATTGTTTAAAGGTGTTATTCACAAAATTTTGAAAAATACTGTTTATACAGAAAACACATAAATTTTTTGAAAAAAGCGGATATTAATTTAAGTGTCTTAACAAGTTTTAAAAGAAAAAAATGAAATATATTAACATCAAATTCGCACAAATGCAATCGTGTTTTTTCCAGAATTTATTATTTATGCTAATTAATAATAAGCTTCATGCTTTCCCAGAAATAGTGATCTAACTAAACTACCCATAGTGGTACGGGGTCTTTAGAGCCACAAGCAGGGAACTTGGAGCCATGGAAAATTTTTGAGAACTTGGAGCCACGAGTAATGGGAACTTGGAGCCTTTAGGAAAAAAACGGTTTAGGGTTGGTACGGGGTCTTTAGAGCCGTAAGTAGGGAACTTGGAGCCGCCGGAAAAAATTTTTATCTTTTTTTAGGCTTTGCTTAGACGTAGGTATAGGTTTTAGCGATGTTTATTTTTTGCTCCAAGTTCCCTCGGCTCCATCGACCCTAAACCTTAGGGTTATATTTAGGCTTCGCTTAGGCTTAGGAACACGTTTTAGCGATTTTTATTTTCGGCTCCAAATTCCTTACTTACGGCTCCAAGTTCCCCAATCATGGCTCCAAGTTCCCTATTTTTGGGTCCAAGTTCCAGCTCCAAGTTCCCAAGGCTCCATCGACCCTAAATCCCCATAGTTAGAGTCATATCTTACTTTTCACTTAAAATTTATATTGATGATTGATTTTAAAATATTGAAATTAAATAATCTAATAAACATATTTTCTAACATCTTATACTTATTCAAATTTAAATAAAAATAATATTGTTTAATTATTTACTTGTTTTTAGGGATTTTATATTTATTTGTACGGAGTTGGTATATTGCTACAGCTGTTATATTTGTTCAAAAAACTCTGCGATTCCTGCGAACCAAAAAGCTCCAGAATTGATTTGGATTTTAATTTTAGAGCTTTCGGAAGTAAAGGATTCCGGTTTTTTAGCGGTGGTAAAAATTTAAAATTGTTTACATTGTTTTAAAAAATATTTTTATATTTTAAATGTTTAGCGGTGATGTAAAAGTAAAATTTTTAGAATTTAATTAAATTTAATTTAATTAATTTTTTTGAATATGATCCATTACAACAACAAGCGTATTTTTATTCTTTCTAAATTAACACATCTCAGAGGCTTGTGTAAAGAGATTTTTAGGTCTTTTAATGGTGAGGGACATTAATTGGAATCCTTGAATTTCAAGTAAACGATATTTAAAGGTGCACTATACTAAATCATGGTGTATTTATTATTGGTGTTTAATTAATACTAATCGATGTATTAGGTCACACTGAGAAAAAATTTGTGTTGCACTAAAAATTAGTTCTCAACGGTTAACAAGTTATTAACAAAAATACCGCTAGGTTATTTTCATTGTGTTTTTATACACCATTTTTCAAAATAAAACATTTCTACTGAACGGATATTACCAAAACTTCATAGAATTCATGCCAAGGTACCAAAAAACTTAAATTTTAACTTTGGTTCAATTACGAAAAGTATTAGAGTAATAATGCCATTTTAAAAATATCATATTCCAAAAATAATGCTTGGTGTTTGGTTTATGGTGTGTTTTAGAGGATTTTTATACTTGCAAAATGTAAAACTTAAAGAAGTGAAATGTCTATTTTATAGGCAGTTAATTTTTTTTAAATAAAATTTTGAATGGCTAACAAATACTACCAGAATAACAGCAAACAAAAACACACCAAAAAAACCACCTAAAAATCACAAATTAAATTTTTTTTGAAAATGACAGTACTCATTAAATAATATTTGAATTAAAAAAAATTTAAAACTAAAGGATTTTGATACCCTAGCATGATTTCTATTAAGTTTTATTAATATCCGCCAACAAAAAAGTTTTCTTTTAAAAAATGGTGTATAAAAAACAACATTGGAAATAACCAAGTAGTATTCTTGTTAATAACTGCTTAACCGTTGTGAATTAATTTTTGGTGTAATACAATTTTTTTTCTCAGTGTGACCTAATACATCGATTAATATTAATTAAAACGCAAAATAAAATACACCATGAATTAGTGTACTGCACCTTTAAATCTAGAAAATGCGTTCGCGCCTTTTGACTCTCATTAATTCTTCGGTGGCATAGCTGATACTGTTTTGCTTTTGTGTTTAAGCATATTTTTGTTCTTCAACATTAGAAAAAGTAAGCTTAGATTCAGGTTTACTTAATAACATTTTAATTTTATTCGTACTCTAAGGAACTTCTATTATTTCAAAGGTTAGTATTGCTATATACGTGATAAAAAATAACAGCGCAATTATATTTACTAATAGATTTTACTGGTTTTCAGGGTTCCATATTGATAATAAAGTTTTATTGAAGTTCAGTCTTCTTACAATAGAAATTTGGGGTTAAAGCCCGGAAATATATTTTAATACAATTATATTTACATTTAGCTTTTGGAATAGTGACTTGTTTATGGTTCCTCATCCAGTTTTCTTGGCTAATAGATAGTTTTCGAGAAGCAAGATTAGCTTGTGCTGGCAAGGAAATTCAAGTTGCAGTCATTGCGTTTGGTCTTACGTACACAATTTTGCACTTGTTCATAATATTTTATAACACAAAAGTTAGTTTTAGTTTATATAAAAATTCTAAAACAAAAAAATATAAATGAAGCGAATGACTGGTTTTTCTCTAAATTTTCGCCAAATTTTCTAAGGAACGTAACTCAATCAAGTAATGATTTTTCACATGCCCACACTAATGATTTTTCCGCGTTGAAATTTTTTGTGCAATTTTTACTTTTTTTTCATACAAGACTTGCCGTGCAACGAAGTGCAGGGGAAGGCGTGTTATTTTATACAAAAGGTAACAAAAATGCTGGATTTCCGCCATCTGCGATTCGCTTTCGGGTGCTTATTATGTGCGTATTTTATTGCGATATTTTGGTAAAAATTTTAGTTTACAACTCTTCAATCCTATAGTTTCTTTAACTTAAAAAAACTTATCTTAAATAAAAAAAACCGAATCGGTTGAAACTACTTTTTTACAATAATCTTAGACATGTAATTCAGATTATTTGGTCAGTCAACTTATTGAATTGTGTTAATGAACTTTTTTCTTATGAAATTTCAACATGTTTTAATTTAAAAAACGCCCTATTTTGTTTTATACAGATAAACTAAAATAGCACGCTTAAAATGTAATTAAAAATCAAGGATAATGTCTTTATTGAATTCATATTAACCGTTTCGACAAACAACAGTTGTCATTATCAATAAGATCTAAAATACAAAAAAATTAAAAACACGACAAGAATGGTTTACGATTTTCAACATTGATAATTTTGCACAGATGTTCTTTTTTTTAGCTTCTAGTCGTCGGTTACGAGTTGGTAGTGATGGCGGGAATAATGCACTTGGTCGCAACAGACATCTGCAGCTGGGCATGGGCTGCTGCCTACTATACACTCAGCGACCTGATGCGCATTAATGTCTCTTCTGTCACAGGTGAAAATATGATATTTATCTATACATGTATCTGGGGTGGGTTGTTCAAAAAAGATAAGGGGCCCCTTACCCCCTTAAATCGGGGCCACCTTAACTCTTTGCGTTGTGTAAAATTCGCTAAGGTATGTACCTCAAGTTGCCTAGTTCAACAATAAAGTACGTACCTTAAAACCCGAGATCAGTTGAAAATTTAATTTGCCTTTTAAAAGTAAAGTATCTTTTTTAAATTCAATTTTTTTCGAATTTTTTCGCTAAAAATCTTCTAAAATAAGCAATTTATATCATATATTGATTATAATAAAGAAAAAAAAATCCAAAAAAATTGAAAAAAGCTCTATCTACCTAAATATTTTTTTTAAAGCATTTTATGCATTTTTTCTTCAATAACTCCTTGTAAACCACTATTGTTGTGTGTTTTGCTTTTATTGCATTTCTTTTTTGTGTAAATACACAAAACTTTTTGGTTTTCAGCAGTTTTAAAGGGATTTCTTAGAAGGTATAAATAAAAAATGGTTTATTTCTTAATTTAAGGGCTCCGAAATAATATAATATTATATTCAAAGTTTCTATCAATTTTTGGGCAATATAATTCACAATGATTCTGTTTTTGAACAAAATAACATCAATAATATGTGTAAAAAACTAAGATGAAAACCATTAAAGTACGTACATTATCCACTAAGGGGCCTTTTAGTTAAGGGGCCCTTAGTTGATAAGGTCTTTAGTTAAGGGCCCTTAGTGGATAAGGTACGTACCTTTAGTTAAGGGGCACTTTAAGTTAATTTGATATTTAAACAACCCACCCCTGCTCCATTTTGTCAATGTCTTAATAATAGCGTTGTGTAACTAATTCAGATAAGGTTCTTTGCACTGTTACAATAGATTTCTCGGTTTTAAACTAAATTTTCGGACTGCTTCAATTCTCCTGCTAAGGGTTCAAAGGCCCTGTACCTATTTTTAAGCAATTTCACAACCGATTTACGATATCAAACAACCTGTACCTATTTTTAAGCAATTTTAAAACCGACTATCGATAATATATTAATATTTTAATAAACTTAAACTAAAGGAAAGTTTTTTAGACATTTGCGGAAACAGCAGTCCGTTGATCTATCTAGTCCACGCCAGTAATCCCTACTTGTCCTTGGTGGTTCTGGTGTACTTTTTGTTGTCGGCATCCCTCCTTCTTTCCATATTTTGCCATCACAACAGTCACGGCTCGTTTCTAATCGCTTCCACGCTGGATCAAATGCTGAAAGAGGCCTCGCACATGTTCAGCCTACGCTCCAACATTTGCGGTATACTTTTATCGTCTACAATATCGGTGGGAGCTGTTGTGTTTGTGGTTTACCACTACATTTTCATTGGGGACCAAGACCATATTACTCCCCGTTTGGCCATGGAGATTATCTGCCTGTTCCTGGAGATCATCAGTCTGGCAGCCTGCTGCAGTTTGGTTCTAGTTCATCATACCAAGAGCGACAGTTTGGCTCGCCCGCTGACTTTCGAAACTTTAACGATTTCCGTGTCCCTGTTTGTGCTGTTTGTGCACAATGTTGGCAGCGCCATCGCCAGTTTCAGCATGGGCGGGTACGTCAACACCTGGGCGGCGTCGGCGGCTCTGTTCGAAATAGCGGAGGCCCTGGTCCAAGGCGCCCTGCTATTGAGCGCCATGAAATACTACGCCAAGTTCTTCCCCAGTGCCACGTTCAAGTACCAGCAAAGCATGACTTTGTATCTACTGACCTACAACCTATGGATGGCGCTGTTTACCTTCATGCGCCAACACGACGCGGTGTACGGGCGGACATTCAGTGAGGCTTTAACACCCTGGTTTAGAACCGTCTGGATGTACTGGCTTAGGGAGTTCGTTGTGCTTTACAGACTTTTTTCAGCAGTTTCCTACGGCAGCTTGTGGATACGAGCCTTCAGATCATGATTATTATGTGAAATATACATATTTTCATAATGAAAATTCACATTTGTGTCATATTATGTAGTCATTTTGGTAAAAAATTACAATTCTTTAATAAATTTTTTTTACAAAGTTCTGCAAAACAGAATCGTTGGAAAACACAAGATTGACGTCACAAAATAAGACACCAGTAGCATAAAATGATTTTACTTTTTTTGTGGCTAGTAAACATTTAGTAACATTTTATTATACCAAAAATATATAGCATAAAAATAAAGATAAAATATGTGACTTCATATATTGCTTATAGGGAAATATAATCTAGCTGACGTCGATAATTTTCGTATTAAATCGACTATTTCACAACAAAACTATTTAAAATTTGTAAATGATTTCGGTTAAATATTAAAGATCAAAACCGGTATTTTATTAATTATTTAACAAATCACATAATTTGGAACCGAAATGTGAATTTTTTAAGGACGAAAGTTGGTTAGTTTTTGTATGTTTTATTTGTTTAAAAAAACACGTCCTAACCGCACAATATTAATTAGTCCCATCATGTCTGCATATTAATTTACAAGGTCAGTCAGATATAATTTAACCATAGACACATTTACTGCCCTAAGGCGTTCCCCAATCAGGATTAATATGCACGCTAGTTAGAGCCATATTGCTCTAAATATGGGCAAAAGAAAAAAAATTCTTGGAAAAAAATCGTTTCTTCTTTCCTAGTGGAAAAATTGTGACTATTTGAATTTTAATAGAAAAAAATCGTAAAATTTGTAAAACATTCATGTTTATTCATTTTTATTAAAACCTAATAATTTTAAGTAAAGTGATTTATGAAGTGACTTTTTTCTAAGGGCCCTAGTTAGGGCAGTACACACTCGTAAGCAATGTATAAAGTTTCATATTTTCTTCTTTATTATGTTATATATCTTTGATTATACTATATGTTTTGGAAAAAAACGATAGTACTATGTTAATCTTTAAATTTGCAGTTCTTTAAATGACCGGAGGTTTTTAAAACAAAAATTTACGAACAATACGAGTAAAAATACTCTTCGTGTTTTTAGTTTTTCCAGAAGTATCCTAATTTTTCAATTTTTATAAAAACATGGCAAGATATTACAGCTCAAAAATTGCCAAAACGCTCAGTTGAAACCTGTTTTTGCACCAAAATCCGCATTTGTGGAATTTGCAAAATAATTTGCATTGCAGTAAGCCATATTTGAAACTTCATTCTTAGAAAAAACCCAATTTTCACCATTTTGAAAACTTTCATCTTTAAAAACTAAAATCACGATGGTAAAAATCCTCCCATTAAAACGGAAATTGTTCATGGGTCCGGCACAAAAGAGTCCCGGCACAAAAGAGTCCTGAAAAAAATCGCAGCTGGCACAAAAGAGTCCTGGCACAAAAGAGTCCCGGCACAAAAGAGTCCTGGAGAAAATGCGTTCATGCGCCCAAGCGCTGCGAGCACTAAAGTCGGCACAAAAGAGTCCTGGCATGAACATAAAATCAATTTTTCACCTGTGACAGAGGAGACATAATCGCATCAGGTCGCGATGTATAGAGGCAGCAGCCCAGCCCAGCGCAGATGCGGCGACCAAGGCATTTCCCGCCCCCCACCGCAGACTAGAAGCTAAAAAAAAGAACATCTGTGCAAAATTATCAATGTTGAAAATCGTAAACCATTCTTGTCGTGTTTTTAATTTTTTTGTATTTTAGATCTTATTGATAATGACAACTGTTGTTTGTCGAAACGGTTAATATGAATTCAATAAAGACATTATCCTTGATTTTTAATTACATTTTAAGCGTGCTATTTTAGTTTATCTGTATAAAACAAAATAGGGCGTTTTTTAAATTAAAACATGTTGAAATTTCATAAGAAAAAAGTTCATTAACACAATTCAATAAGTTGACTGATCAAATAATCTGAATTACATGTCTAAGATTTTTGTAAAAAAGTAGTTTCAACCGATTCGGTTTTTTTTTTTTATTTAAGATAACAGTTTTTTTAAGTTAAATAAACTATAGGATTGAAGAGTTGTAAACTAAAATTTTTACCAAAATATCGCAATAAAATACGCACATAATAAGCACCCGAAAGCGATATTTTGCGTTTAATTAATATTAATCGATGTATTAGGTCACACTGAGAAAAAAATTGTATTACACCAAAAATTAATTCCCAACGGTTAACGAGTTATTAACAAGAATACTACTTGGTTATTTCCAATGTTTTTTTATACACCATTTTTTAATAAAAATCCTTTTCATTGGACGGATATTAATAAAACTTAATAGAAATTATGCTAGGGTACCAAAAAGCTTTAGTTTTAAATTTGGTTGAATTCAAAAAAGTATTTAATGAGTACTGTCATTTTCAAAAAAATTTTAATTTGTGTTTTATAGTTGGTGTGTTTTTGGCGTGTTTTTGTTTGCTATTATTTTGGTAGTACTTGTTAGCTATTCAAAATTTTGCTTTTTTTAAAAAAAGTGAACTGCCTATAAAAAAGACATTTTTCTTGTTTAAGTTTTACATTTTGCAATTATAAAAATCTTCTAAAACACACCATAAACCAAACACCAAACATTATTTTTGGAATATGATATTTTTAAAATGGCATTATTCATCTAATACTTTTTGTAATTGAACCAAATTTAAAATTTAAGCTTTTTGGTACCTTAGCATGAATTCTATGAAGTTTTGTTAATATCCGTTTTGTAGAAATGTTTTGTTTTGAAAAATGGTGTATAAAAAACACATTGGAAATAACCAAGCGGTATTCTTGTTAATAACTTGTTAACCGTTGAGAATTAATTTTTGGTGTAATACAATTTTTTCTCAGTGTGACCTGATACATCGATTAGTATTAATTAAACAGCAATAAAAAATACACCATGATTTAGTATACTGCACCTTTAAAATTGTATTACACCAAAAAACAATTCTTAACGGTTAACAAGTTATTAACAAGAATACAGCTTGGTTATTTCCATTGTGTTTTTTTATACACCATTTTTCAAAATAAAACATTTCTACTAAACAAATAGTAACAAAACTTAATAGAATTATTCATACTAAGGTATCAAAAAGCTTAAATTTTAAATTTGGTTTAATTACGAAAAGTATTAGATTAATAATGTCATTTTAAATATATCATATTCCAAAAATAATGTTTGGTGTTTGGTTTACGGTGTGTTTTATAACATTTTTATAATTTCAACGTAATCATGTGAAACTTTAAAGAAGTGAAATGTCTATTTTATAGGCAGTTCACCTTTTTTTAAAGTAAAATTTGACTAAAGATAAATTCTATGAGGTGAAAATAGAGAAGGTAAAGTAACCACTCTTGAGAAAATATCACGCAGAAAAACACAGACGCAACAAAAAAAGTACAAACCGCAAACAATCTCACTCACGGAATTCTCCCGGCGGAGAGCGACGCCCATCAGCCGGAAGACATAGCTAACAAATACTACCAGAATAACAGCAAACAAAAACACACCAAAAAAACCATCAACTATAAAACACAAATTAAAATTTTTTTGAAAATGACAGTACTCAATAAATACTTTTTCGAATTAAACCAAATTTAAAATTAAAGGTGTTTGGTACCTTACCATAATTTCTATTAAGTTTTATTAATATCCATCCAATAAAAAAGTTTTTTTTTTAAATGGTGTATAAAAAACAACATTGGAAATAACCAAGTAGTATTCTTGTTAATTAATCGTTAACTGTTGGAAATTAATTTTTGGTGTAATACAATTTTTTTTTCTGTGTAATACATCGATTAATATTAATCAAAACGCAAAATAAAATACACCATGAATTAGTATACTGCACCTTTAAATATTTATGAAAAATGGATTTTACTGGTTTTCAGGTTCCATATTGATAATAAAGTTTTATTGAAGTTCAGTCTTCTTACAATAGAAATTTGGGGTTAAAGCCCGGAAATATATTTTAATACAATTATATTTACATTTAGCTTTTGGAATAGTGACTTGTTTATGGTTCCTCATCCAGTTTTCTTGGCTAATAGATAGTTTTCGAGAAGCAAGATTAGGTTGTGCTGGCAAGGAAATTCAAGTTGCAGTCATTGCGTTTGGTCTTACGTACACAATTTTGCACTTGTTCATAATATTTTATAACACAAAAGTTAGTTTTAGTTTATTTAAAAATTGTAAAACAAAAAATTATAAATGAAGCGAATGACTGGTTTTTCTCTAAATTTTCGCCAAATTTTCTAAGGAACGTAACTCATGCAAGTAATGATTTTTCACATGCACACACTAATGATTTTTTCGCGTTGAAATTTTTTGTGAAATTTTTACTTTTTTCATACAAGACTTGCCGTGCAAGGAAGTGCAGGTGAAGGCGTGTTATTTTATACAAAAGGTAACAAAAATGCTGGATTTCCGCCATCTGCGATTCGCTTTCGGGTGCTTATTATGTGCGTATTTTATTGCGATATTTTGGTAAAAATTTTAGTT